>VUQR01007296.1:42350-73177 GCA_015108515.1 Hemichromis elongatus | reverse complement strand
ATTTTTTTCCTTTTTTCCCCTTTTTTTTTTTTTTTTTTTTTTTTTACCGTAATGTAGAGTATAAAGGCACAAATAAAAAACTGCTGCGTTCTAAGTTACTGGTCGACACCCCTTGTTTTGTCTCTTATTGTAATGACGTTTAAGGATGTGATTTACTTTAAATGTGCACTTTTTACATATCTTATTCTATTTTTTTTAAGTTGAAATGTTCTTCATTCCAGTTTAAAGAAGGGATTATGAGGTAGGAGAAATGCACCATGTTGTAAACTATAATGGGAAATAGATGTCAAAAAGATATCTGTAGCTCGTTCAAAGTATATAGTAAACTCATGGACTTACACTCTAGGGCCTTTGTTATACCACAGAACATCGATTTGTGAGGGATATTTTTACACTAAATTATTCTCTGGTATTTTTCATGACTCATTTTATCTCGATACCAAAACAAGACCTTTCATGGAAAATCATTCTGCCTGATTAACTTGTTGGGAGCAAATAAAATCCATTAGTCACTACCTCGTCTCCATAGTCCCCTTCAGTGCTGTGTTTAATTGGACGGCTTACGGTTGATGTGGGCGTAATGCCTGGGGGGTACCAAATGTGTTCATGCAGATAGGTGTGTTTGGCTTACCAAGGAAACATCATGGAACTTCCCACATTTTATCTCTGAGAAACTGATCAGGTGTGTCTTTAGAGAACTGTCACAATAAATCAGTTGCAACGGATGAATTTTTATTGTGTGGCTGTCCTTCTATAAATACCTGACATATCTAAGATGTTTTTTCTCTCTGAACTTTATTAACTTTTCAACAGATCACATGCACAAAAAGCCACAAACACAAAATAGAATAACTTTTACTGTATTTATATTGTATGTATGGTAAACTAATAGTATTTGAAACTTACTCATTGGTTACAAATACATGCTCATAAGACTTATGGTGTGGTGTTTACCACACAAAATTACACTCCCTGCCCACTCCATTAGGTACACCTTGCTACTAGTTAGAACCCCTTTCGCCTTCATAGCTGCCTTAATTCGTTGTGGTATCGATTCAACAAAATGCTGGGAACATTCCTCAGAGGTTATTTTTCATACTGATATGATAAAATCATGACGTTGCTGCACATCTATGATGATAATCCGTCGTTCCACCACATACCAAAGGTGCTCTATTGGATTGTGATCTGGGGACTGTGGAGGTCATTTGAGTACATTGAACTTATCATTGTGTTCAAGAAACTAATTTGTGATGATCTGAACTCTGTGAAATGATGTGTTACCTTGCAGGAAGCAGCCACTTTACTGTCGTTAGCTGACAGCAGCAATACCTCGTGCGTTTTTCTGCTGTTGCCACCCATCTGCTTCTTGTCTATATAAATTGCACTTTTAGAGATGCCCTTCTGTAAAGCTTGGTTGCAACAAGTGTTTATGTGAGTTACTGTTGCCATCCTATCACCTCAAAGCAACGTGGCCATTCTCCTATGATCACCGACATCAATAATGCATTTTCACTCAGAGAACTGCTGCTGATTGGAAATTTTCTCTTTTCTTTGGACCATTCTCTGTAACCCTTGAGATGGTTGTGTTGAAAAAGCCCAGTTTCCAAAATGCTCAGACAAGCCTGCCTGGCACCAACAACCATTCTACATTCAGGGTCACTTAAATCACCTGGAGCTCTGACATTAGCAGTTCGTCTTGACCATTCCTAAATAAATTGCATTTCCAGCATGTGATTGGCTGATTAGAAATTTGTGTTAATCAGCACATGAACAGGTGTACCTGATGAAGTGGCCACTCTATTACACAGCAATAAAAACAAACACTGCTTTGACTAATGGGAAAACTAAATACTGTTGTATTTTGGAATAAATCAAAGTCATTGTCAAACTACTATAACTTTAGATTGTGCTAATTCAAATAATCTGATGACCTTGAATGTCCCTACTACACTCCCATTAAATCACTGAAGAGTTTTTGTTGTGGACCAAAGTGATGAACTGGTCAGCGGCAAAAAAATTAAAGAAAACAAAAAGTCCCACAAAAACTGTTTAATTGATTCCTCAAACATTATTTACTCAACTCCAGAAGAACACAAGTGCCAGATGACAAAAATAAAAAGGACAGTTCCTACACAAAAACCACACAAAATATTTAAATAAACAGGAAGTCAGAATAAGAACAAATGAATTGTCTATATATGTGTAGTAAATCAAGATGTATACAGGATAGGAACGTGCTTCTCCCATTGAGATTACAAAAAAATCTCTGCTTGTGTCACTGTGTCGTTTTTTTATGATGATATTGTTTGTTTTCCTATCAGGAATATTCAAGAGAATATAGGGAATAAGGCAGGACTGGTCAGTGCCATGATTGATGCCCTAGTGTTATGGGGGAAGTGCACTTCAGGACCCAATGAGTTTACAACATTCAAGGTTTACATTCTGGTTTGAATGGTTTGTTCTGATACTTTGTATTGCTGGGATCGAGCACCTTGAGGTGGCTGTAGTTGTGAATTGATATAATATAAATAGGACTAAATTATTGACAGGGAGTGTTTGGGACAAAATGTATTGTTGACCATAATGTCCTCAGTTCAAGCAACACATATCAAATTTTTCAGGATTATTATAAGATTATTACAAGTTGTTATCTAAAAGAGCATCACAGGTCATTTCAGGGCAGTACTGCATTTAAAGAGGAAATTTGTATTTTGAAGGTGTCAGTGGCTTGTCCTATTTGTATTATTATTATTATTGAGTGGGTATTTTTTGTGCATTGTCACTCCTGATACACTATCCTTGTAGTTTAGTGTTACAAGAGAAAGAGCTTTTGTCTGTCACAGATTACAGGTTAAGAAGGCAGATCGCTGACACTGCGTCCGGCCCACAGTTTGTAGAGCAGATTTGATAACAGATTATTAACATTTCTCAGCTTGAGGCTAGGCTGTTAGCAACAGTCTCTGTCCTGTATTGCAGCTATATGGTGCTTTACAAGTAACACACATTACATGACCCGCAGCACTATGCAGCCTCTATAGCCATATATCAAAGTTTAAAGGGAGCAGGGCAAGTACAAAACTTCAAGGCAACAAAAAAGACATTCAGAAGTTAAGAATTTTTTGTGTGTGTGTGCTACATTTGGAAAAAAAGCAGTAGCGCTGCATCTGTGGCATTTGACAATAATATTAACAAAATAGCACAGCAAACAAGTTGACTAAAGACAATCTGTCAGCTCCGAGGCACGGCTGCTAAATCTAAAGTATTCCTAAAAAATAAAAAATCACAAGTATATGGTGTTTGTAATGTGGATACATGGACAATAAAAATACACTGTTACAGCAGCTGGCTTGCTCAAATAAAGAGACGCACAACGAGAAGAGTTTTACATCTGCCACCAGCGGAGGCTGTTAAAAGATTTTAGATTGCAAGATTAGCTAAAATAACTAAGACTGCAAACGGTCCGACTGTGGACACACGTACAGCAGCTGTTACGATTGTGTTGTTATTATTTTACATGCATGAGCAGTTTAATTTAAAAAATGTAACCGCGTAAATGACAGATGTTGAGTTTTTTTTTGTTAAAGCCTCCTACTGGTTTGCTTGTCTTCTCAATAACAGATGGGTAAAAAATTAAAGGCTGACCTAGCGTTAAGGGTGTTAAACCAGTGCATCACACCAAACTGACATCAGCACTACTTTGCACTGACTCTCCAAGAGCCTCTGGAACTGCTGGAGGGATAAAACAATATTCTTCTGAAAAAATATATTGCCTCATTATGTATCTTGATGATGTTGTTGGAGACCTGGGCGGAGATCTCTGACTGATAAGTCTATTCTGTATGGATCACATTGTTTTCATTCTTATCAAGCGATTAAACGCAATGTGAATGGGTGTATTTTCATCTTGTAAGAGACTTAAGCCATGAAAGTGAAATGTTTTACTACAGGACAAAACCATGGCGCTAAAATCTCCCTGCAGCATAAACCAGTGGATGCGCTCATTCCAGAAACCAAGCATTCAGGCTTTTCCCTTAATTTGTCACCCTCTATATCTTCTCTGTGTGTCTGTGGATTGCTCAAGCCAGGCTGTGTCAGTGAAAGGCACTATAGAGAAAAAAAAAAGACTGCATCACAACTACACACATAATACAATCAGAACAAAGTCTAATACATTACTACATGACCTCCATTGAATTTGTCCATGTCAGGTGACCATTCATCCATTTACAGAAACAACACTGGATTAGACTTTACTTCATCGTACTTTAGTAAGTTTACGCAATATATTTTTGTTGGCTTGTTTTTGGTATGTTCTATATTAATTTGACTTAAATTGTTAGGCTGTATTTGATTTGTGTCATCTTTTAATGTATTCCACCGACCACAGAGAAACGGCAGTCACTTAACAGGATTTTAAATCAAGCCCCTTCACCTATCAGAAAACAAGCGCACACATTCAGTGACATCATTGGTCATCTAAAGACATATTTGACCACATAAAAGCATCTTGAGAATACTAGTTTTTAATGCTTGCTACTGTGTCCCCCTGTTATCCAGTTAACCTGCATCTGTACTATAGATAATTGAAAAAGAAATGCCTCATATAAATGATGTAAAATCATACGGGCAGCTTAAGAACGGCAAAATTGTATAAAACTCCAAAGAAACAATTACAAGTTAAACACCTACAACATCAATTTCAGTTACTGGTTTATATTTACATTGAATTATTAGCGCAGGATAGTAGCCATATAAATAAAATTAAAAGGTAGGTATATAATGAATCCATTTTTTGGTTATACGTAATTTGAGATTAAATCTCTTTAATGGCCACTCTGAAAAATGTATAAATTATAATAATTTGGTTTAAAGTAGAATGTTTGACCAATTATTTTAATAAATTCTTATTTTCTTATAATAATAATGAAAGCCCTAAAGATCACTTGATCTTTATCTAGCTCCTTCTTTCCACATTTATGCACACACAAGAATGAACGGACATTATTCCCACGCACACAGAGACACATCCACGCAGGATCGTGTAGAGCAACATACAGACATAGAAATCCAGACTGAAACACGCAGCCCTACTCTGGGGCCTCACAGTAATTTAGCTCTACTGGGGATAGAGCTGAACAGTGAGATTGCCACTTTGCTAGACTGTAGTTGGCCCGGGCGGTCAGCTGATGGTTTCAGGTCTAGGAGGAGTTCAGAAGGGTGCTGAGAACTGTAAACAAAGAAAGGAGGGAAAAAATAGATTAATGGTCAACACGTTTAAAGTACTGCATGTAAATATTTATATCAAAAATGTTTCGTTGTGTGCGTGCATGTGTGTGTGTGTCATACCCTGGGGATCTGACCGAGCCTCTGCTGCATCAGCTTTGTGTGCAGCCTCGGGGTCTGCTTCTAGTCACAAAGATTGACATTCAGAGACAAGCGAAATGAGAAAATAGAAAAAACGTGGCAACTCATTGCTCAACTGCAAGGTTGTATTTGCCAAGTTGAATTTCGCAAGCATTTAACCAAGCAACAACTTCCAGAGGAGAAAAAATGAAGCCAACGCACAATTGCTAAATTCCTTGCAATTCCTGGAGGCTACAATTAAAAGTGAGTATATGCTCATAGATCCCCACAAGGCGTATAGTTTGCATGAAAAGGACAGATTTATGAGCACTACTGTATTACCGCCTGTCTGCTAGGCTTCACTTTCGCTGACTTAAACAACTGAACTGGACCTGGGTTAATCACCAAGTTTGTTCATTTAAGATCAAAATGCAGCACTCCATGCAGGTGTCATTGCAGCACCAAAAGACTAAGATGGTTACAGCTACACTATTAAAGTTGAGGTTTTCAAAATCAGGATTCGCTCTGTGACCCTATGGTGGATATGGCCATCCTTTGTATCCAGTTCATGATTTAGCTTAATCATTTGTCTACTAATTAGCATCAAGTTATGGCATCCTTTCTCTTAAATCTGAGGAAAAGCTATTCAATCTTCTTTCTTCAGTGTGAAACTGCTTCAGTGGCTATACAGAAGGGTAAGATTCTAAGGATCTTAATTTTCTGGGTAATTGCTTATTATCCAAACCATGAAACCATGAAAATTTGTATCTCATTTTTTCCTTTTTTGTGTGTCACAGTAAAAGTCTTATACCTATTTCTGAAGTCTTTTCATGTATTGTTCATGGAGCAACAATTGTCTATAATTACCTCCTCTACTCTTTACAGAGGAGAAAAAATTAAATCATGTCTAAACATGTTTAGTCAAATTAAGAACACATACTGTCTATTACTCTAAATGCTCAAATTATAATAGTTACTTTGAATCTGACTACTGGCCTGCACTGCTACAACTGGATGTTCTATTACTCATGTTGACTGCAAATGAAAACTTTGCTGAACTGGCAGTTATAGGATGCAGGATGCGTGTGACTTGTATGTCACTGACAACAGTTCATGAGAGGCAGCCAAAAGCTGAATTTAAAAGGAACTAGTAAACTTGAAAACTTGTGCTTTTAAAACAAAAAGAAACAAACGCATAGTTTACCCACTGTGCACAATTAGGATGGAACATGATTTAAAGCTGATATTCAGATAAAAGATGAAAAATTTTCTTTTGTAGTGTCATTAAAGCTCAACAGATCTGAAGCTCTGATGGGGGATGGCATTCATTTGAAAGAGCTTGGATATAAGCAGTTCTTTTGTTGCTAATGTGGGCACCAAACTGAACAACAAACACAATTTTGGCTTACACTTCATTCATTGTTGATGAGGGTCAAAAAGAATTTCTTTCTCTCTCCAAGTTCCTTCTTGTCTGGTCAAATACTCAACCTTGCGTACAGCAGTCATGGTAGCTAAGGTATCAATTGAGTTTTCCCTTTGATTTATTATTATTAATTAGTTTTCCACCAGCAACAAAAGGATCAGATAATTACCCTGTCTATTTTTGAAGCACAGCTTCTTCTGCTGATAGGTGAAGTATCCAGCGATTGCTCCCACTGCAGACACAACAATCGCACTAAGGATTCCTGCTAAAGCGCTTGAGCTGGTCTCTGTAACACAACAAACAAACAGACAAAGAAAGATAATTTATACCAGCAGAGAATGTGCAGTCAAGTTTAGCAGTATCCTGTGAACATACCACTGGAACTGTAAACCCATTGGTCTGAGCATGCTTTACGATATTAATGTGATTTGTGACAATCCAACTATAACAACTGTAACATCGAGTGTCAGCACTGGGTGCCATTTTGCAGTTTAAAGAGTGAATATCAAATCAGCAAAGAAGCTCACTGACATGACATAATGTGTGAATTATGCGTGTATGTGTGAGACAGACAGGGGGAAAGGGAGGGAGAGATGAAGAGCAAGCAACAGTGTGCGTGTGTGTGTGAGCGACAGAGCGAGTCGCATCATCTCGTTCCAGAATTTTCTGATTCCTTTTCATTCGTCTGTCATTTAAACTTCCCACAGCATTCACAGTGAGCACTCACAGAAATCTGTCTGCACCTGTAACCCAGTTACTATGACAACACCAAAATGAATAGTTTTCATGCTGTGTGACAGCACACAGCCAAGTATAGGTACTGGCACATACATCCCTAAATTGTCAGTAAATGTACGTAATTATTTGCACCTCTAAATAATTTTTTAACAAACAAACAGATTTAAATAACTCTATCAAACTCATTATAATAGGTGGCTACACCTTCACTACATACTGTATACCTGGCACATTATTTCATGCTGATCTGTTTCGAACTTAAAGGCGAGGCTTTTATTGTCTTGTTGTGGCCTTAGTCGACGACAAGACTTTCAGTGCTACAGGGGTGAAACTGATGTTGAGGCATAAAAGATAAGTTTGAAAAAAAAAAAGAATAAAAGAGGACAGGAGATCAGAGCTTGCGGCAAGAAAAACAAGGGAGTGGCATGAGTCAGAAAAGTGAGACGAATAAAAAGTGGGAATTAGTCACTTAAATTAAGTGGAATGAAACCGGAGAGTATAGTGAGTCAGAAAAAGGAAGTAAAGGTGGGTGGAAACTGACATGTATGAGCATGAATGTGCATAAACGCATCACATACAGCTGGGACGCAACTGTTTCTTGAACAGAGGCATTGACACGAAATAATGCTAAATGGCACTGACTGTCATCAAAATATGGTTTCATATAACGTCAATAGAGACTCTCCTGTAGTTAAACATTTCAGCACTTGTGCATTAAATCTTTAATCCATTTGGTAGATTCTACAGCTTTTGCTTCTTTTACAAAATTAAATGTTTCTTAAACTTGAATGTTTAAACCTGCAAACCTACCAAAGGTACTTGACTACACACAACAATTAAACTCAGATTTGTTGCACAAAGACACAGTTTTTATAGTTTTACCTCCCTTTACCACCACAATGGATTCTAAATCAAACAATCAAGATGTGATTGAAATGCAGACTTCAAAGGTTTAAAAAACAAATAAGAAGCAAATGAAGGTGGCTGCAGTAAAGGGATGTCACAAGGGACGTGAGATTTGGTGATGTCCATGGATTCGGGGCTTAAAAAACAATCCTTATTAGCCTCTAAATACGAGGGATATGTATAAACATTTTTATAATAATTCAGAAATAAAGTCTGACTCTTTAATTTACAATCCACTGAGCAGTGCACGGAGGCAAAACTACAAAAACTTAACTGTAGTGTTAAAAAGACACTGAAAACAGACTGTAATTAAAAGTGACTGAGATGACCTACAGTAATATTGGGGTTATAATCAGGGTGTTGCTGTGGGGCTTGAATTATTTGCTACCAAAACATTCTGGTAATAATTGTTACACTGAAGTCATAGTTGGCCCAACAGCGATTCACTTCTGAAGCTTGTGTCTTGAGCACAGTAATATTGGTGCTCAGGACACTGCGAGCCTCAGAAGTCAGTGAATATTTAGCAATGCTACAAATGAATAATGCTCATGTGTATGTGCAGATTGAGAACTGAATAGATTTTTGACCTGTGAATATAGCATGAGAGTATGGTGAAAAGTTGAGAGTGAATGAAGTTGCATGTATGTTGGTGACACAAATGGACTGTTACTTTGAAACAGGAGAACAGAACAGAGAACTCACTTGAGGGGGCCTGTTGTCCTGTGGTGAAGAAGAGGGAACACACAAAAAGTTAGCAACACAAAACACGCCACATTCAGTGGTTCATGGTAAACTGTTTACATCCTTCCATCTGATGCAATTTGAACCTTTAATTCTACTGTTTCGCATACTGAAATTAAAAAAGTACAAGTTACTTCCAATAAAAATCACTGTGACACGTCCCTAAAGACCTGCTTCAAACACTAGGGAGAGGCATTTTTCTTGTATCCTGTTTGCATTGACAAAGGCATGCCAGTAATATCCTGTCTGTTTCAGGACCACATTGGCCCCATTTCTGCTGCTGTGGTTACGATCCTATGTACGGTATTTGACTAGGATTTGCACTGTAATATATTGCTATCATGCATATTTTGATCACAAAGACAAACAGAAAAAATAAAATCCTTACCCCTCTCTGAGGCACCCATATCAGGCCCTAAAGAGAGACAGAAAGATGAGAAAGGAGAGAGAAGGTATTATTTAAATGTGCTAATGATGCATGTAAAGCATTGTTGCTGAAATGACAGAGCGGAAAAAAAGAAGAAGGGTGAGATTATTCTCTTTAAGGTGACTTGTAACCTCAGGGGCATTAAGAGTTCTAAAGTTTCTGTCCTAAGTAGACTGTACAAACACACACACACACGCTCATGCATAAACACAACTTCGCATGAAACATCCCTTATGTACAGTTACAAAGATGGTAAAGATACTTTTATAGCATCAGAGCGATAAAATATCTCAGAGAGAGAGACACACACACTTTCTCTAGCTCTTTCACAACCTGATCTTTGATTTTATCCACACTCAAACAACCCTGTTATCTCCTTCTGCACTGCCTGTCTGTATATGTCTGTGACATCATCCTTGCCCTTTACTTGCTTCGACTTGAAGAAGCTGCTAATAACAGAGTACTAAAGAGGAGTCTTTCACCCTTCACAAGTATACAAATGATTATACTACTTTTGAGTTTTTAAATCACCTTTCAGAAAGGGAACTGAGAAGCTGCCTTAGGAAAATCTGTTGTTCCCACATTTCTGTAATATTGCCTCAAGGTTAGCTTTTGTAAAATAAGGTAGTTCAGCATCTTGTCATGGGAGCAAGGCACTGAACCGACAGCCTTCCTCCAATAGCGAGACAAGAAGAATGTTTTATCAAAACCAAACTACAGGTTACTAGCCCCTGATTGTTATGCTAACTTTGTACATCTTTACATACACAGAACTTTTTATTTTGGTTACAACAGTTACTTCAACCATTATAGTTATGAATCAATACAAATCACCTTCTTCCTTCTCATCTTCTGTCAAAATCGGTGCTGAAAAACACATACCATGGATAAATGAGGAAATGCTAAATTATTCTCAGAATGGAAGTTTCTTATCAGATGTTTTTGAATAAATATTACAAATTTAACCCACTATAACATAATGTTTTATCCCCCCCCTTCACTGGATTTAAATGAGAGCTGCCAGGTGCTTGAGCTCCATCACATTTAATTACACAGTAACAGTTAGCATTTGGTTTGACTTAAACTAAATCAAGCTAGTTATGTTGTACAGAAGGTGCTGACAGTATTAACTAATTTTGCACTGAAATGCATTAGTGTTAATTTGAATACATTCAATGGTAGATGTATTGTACAGTAGGCTAAATACCCACTAAAATATTGACAAGAATTCACAAATAATTTAAAAGGGGTAACATTAAAATACTCTAAGAATTTACAAATCCCATTTTAACCCTTGCTCATAGCCTGCTGTGGATGCAGTGCATTAGCCTTGTTGTACCTGGCTATAGAGCTACCAGAGGACCATCTCAAACCACAGTCTGTGATGCAGTTTTCAAGTGGTCAAGTGCTAAAAAATGTTTGGTAAAGGAATAACTTTAATAATTTAAATTTTAGAGCCTTCATGAAGATGATGACAGTCTAGTCACTATTTCCCCTGTAATATTTTACACCATAATGGCTTTAAGGCTCTAATTTTGCCACTTAAGAATAATAGATAATTAGATCATGGCAACTATCTCAATAAATTGACATTAATGCACATAAATATAGTCCAGTGTTATTTTCTTTTAAAATAAACATTGGGGTAAAAATTGTGTAGCCCTCCATGTTGGCAAAAGCCTCAATTGGATATACAAATACAACTATCCATAGTTGATCCCTAAGATCTACAGTCGCTGTGGTAAACAAGGCTAATCTGATTGCACTGTTTGTCTTGTATCATATCTAAATATCTTCTTGACATTTTTGGTTACAACAATAAACTGAATTGTAATTGTTATGAGCAATTACCAACCACCTAACTTCCGGCGTGGCATCTGCTTCATGGGATTTTCCTGGGTTAACCCTGTATATAATAAAACAATCAATAAATGATTAGCTCAATCAATCCATAAATCAATAAGCCTGTTAGTCAATCAATCTTGCCAACGTGTTTGTGTACAAAGCATGTATCCCTCCATGTTGACGGGAACATAATAGTTGATTCCTAAGATCTACAGTTACTGTGGTAAACAAAGCTACTCTCTTTGCATCGCGTAGATTGTACTGATTTAAAATTTCAATCAAAACTACACTTTAGGCTGAATCTCCACCAAAATCTGTTGGTGCTGTATTGCACAGGTACTTCTGCGCATCTACATTTATTTTGGTTATTGATCGATAGCGACAGTAAACTCAACTGCAGTTGTTATGAGCAATTACTGACCATGCGTTTCCAGTATTGTCACTGACGTCTCCTCCTGCACAACTTCCAAGTTAAACCCTGGATCTGGTAAATGAATAAATAAATAAATACATACATACACATACATACAGAAATACAAAATCAATCACTGTACAGGAATTTCCCCATCCTAGAGGAATTTTATCCAGATAAAACCAAAATATATTGTAACACATGTAACACACTGTAACACTCTGTTCTCATTCCCTCATGACCCTCGTGAATGCCCTGCAGAGGTGTTCTCAATACTGAAATACTGAAACACAGTCAGCTCCAAGGGTGTAACTGTGATCTTGTGAACCAATGTTGACTTAGATTAAGGGATATTGTCTGTCATGAACAAAGCCTTACCCTACTATATATTTATTGGGAAAAACCCAAGTGACTTAAAAAAACATGTGGGACTCAGTGTACAGTGTTAGGCTGGGCAGGGCAGGGTGGGGTGTGATCGCCACATTAATTTATCACTGATAGAAACCTCAGTGACCTATTTTCTCTAGACCTAATCTTTCCGTTAATAACATCATGGCAACAAATACAATTAAAATACCATAATAATTTATTGACAGGATGGACGTTAAAAAACACAGCTACATTACTCTCATTCTGACCTCCACATTTTTCTTCGTCTCTGAATAGCTCTTCCAGGGTAATCGGTCCCTAATTATTAACTTCATCCTTTCCTATCTTACTGCTAGCACTTCTAGGGACAAGCTAAGCTAAAGCACAATATCTTGTTCTAAAAAAGATAAAGACATAACCTTAGAATAGGACATACTGACATTTGGTCAGTGTAACATTTAGTATAAAAGAGCACTAACTCCAGTATGAGAAAGAGGGTGTTATAAGATGAGATAAAAAGAAATATATTATGGGAGACACTTCTATTTTCATAAACCTTTACTCAGGTCATTTGGCAGGCTCATGACATGCATAATTTGGAAGATAAAATCAGCCAAGCCAAAATCCCACCTCAGAACCTTCCTAAGGGAATTGTATTTCTTAATAGAAAGGGACAGATGGATTATTTTGTTCAGAGAATAGGGAGTTTCAGGAAAATTATACAGTACATTACACCTCAAAAAAGCATTACAGCATGTACATATTTTTTAATGAGTGATAATGCAAAAGTTCTGTCTGGAATAATTTAGTTAGAATCTCTCCGTTGAGATCGAATCTCAAATTTAGAATATGTAGTTATGTCCGAAATCTAGAAAGCAAAATTGCATGAATGAAAGGCATTCTTCGGATCTGTTAGATTTGAAGTGTTTGCTTAGGGACAGGCAGCACTGTTGTATATTCAGAGATTATGGGGAAACCCCACGATTCAACTGATCATCCTAAGGGCTGCTCTAAAAACAATGGCTCTGATTTTCAAGCTATGCAGCTATGCAAGCCATTTCTGTAATTATTTAAAATGCTGTAAATGAACATTTCTGAACATCAGCTTAACAAGTAAGCTTCTGTGGATTTCATATAACTGAATTTAAGGAATTTAAGGTTTTTAAGTCTTGTTTAGAGGTTATAGCGTCATAATACCAAATAATACCCAAACTGCATTTGCAAAGATGAAAAACAGGAATGTATGCTATTATTTATGTATATACGAGGCATATAAAGGTATCTTTATACTATTTGTTATGACTTTGCACATGACGTTTTACTAAGAAGTTTGTGTAAAATCCCAACATCAGAGACACTCGTGCACAAGAAATGGCATCATCTACAGAATACATGTGTTTAGCTCTCTTTACAACTATCTCTCTGTGGTCTTAATGCTGAAGTTCATACTCATTGTCAAAACTCAGTTGCATTTTCCATATTCATGAATACATGTACAAAAGTGTGCAAAATACGTACTCATAGTGACGTTGTCATCTGGGAGTGCTCTGAAATCATCTGTAGATGATTCTTCATTGGTAGATGGATCAGTTGGAGCCTCCTCATTGACTTCGAGACCTACTGTTGTCATGATGTCATGAAGTCCACTCTATTAAAAGAGCATTATAACACATATGAACCCATAGCACAGGACACATTTACTCACTATCATAGTGGCCAAATAAGGATATCTGTAAATTATGAACCTTAATAGGTTTGAATAGGATGTTGTTTTTTTTTTAAACTGGTACTAACATTGTCTTGAGCAGGTGCTGTATTTGCATTAGTGGTGGCTTGCTCCTCCTCATTAACTGCTGTTTGAGTAGTTTCTGGAGCGTTATCCTCAGAATCGGCAGCTGGTCATGGATTGAAGTGAAACAGAAATAGGGAAGTAGGCATTAGATCACTGGGCTTTAAGGGCTTATTTTGCTGCACTGTTAAAAACAATATAAGAAAGACATGTAAGAAAAAACATTTACATTACAATAGCAATCCCTTCAAAGTCATATCATTTTTTGAAGTTGAACCTGCTTTTTGCTACAATGAAGAATGAAGGTTTTTTTTTAATAAACTGCAGCTTTGCTGTGAGATATTAACTAACTGAAACATTTTCCAGTAGGAGAAGGTAAAAAAAAAAAAAAAAAAAAAAAAAAAAAAAAAAAAAAAAAAAAAAAAAAAAAAAAAAAAAAAAAAAAAAAAAAAAAAAAAAAAATCAATAAAAAAAAATAAAAAAAAAAAACATTTTTTTTTTTTAAATATAAATTTAAAAAAAAAAAAAAAAAAAAAAAAAAAAAAAAAAAAAAAGAATAAAAAGAACAGTGCAGTATGAATGTCAAGTAATTAAAATTGAAGAAACTGACTCTTTTTTTTGTCTAACAAAAAAAAGAAAACACAATATAAAACAAAGCGCCATGTTTCATCATTGCATGTATGAAATTCCGTTGATCACCTTGTGTGGTTGTAGGTGCTTCAGAAATAACTGGTTCTGTTGCTCCAGTCGTAGGACTCACTGATTGCCCCTCCTCACCTGCAGGAGCATCTGTCGCTGCTGGCTCTGTGCTTACATCTGCAGCATTTGCTTCTTGGATTATTCCAGTCTCAGGGTCAGCAGTGGGCTCAGGCTGACTCACTGTGTGCAATGCTTCCTGTTTGGCACAACATTTTATTTAGATAAGCAACGGTCTATGTAATGCTAGGTGAGATTTTCAAATGGCCGACAGAGACCAAGGACTGAACAGCTCAAACCAAATAACAAAATATCTCAACTTCTCACCTCAGCTGCAGTGACCGCCTCCCCAAGGTTATGTTGGTCGATGACCTCTACATCTGCTTTAGATGTGGTAGTTTCAGCAGATGGCTCTGCTGTTGGGTTTATATCATCTGCACAAGTTAAGTGAAAGATGCACGTGAGAGAATAATAGTGTGGGATTACATACTGACAATCAGTTTAAAACAGATGGGAAAAAAGCCAATTCATGGTGCCACAGCTGGCAGAACCTGTGCAACGAGCTTTTTTAATCAAACTAAAAAGGCAGGAATAGCAACTCAAAGTCCATCTCAGTGTCTCAAAGAAGGTTTTCCCATGCTTTTGAACCCATAGAACACCCCGATGACACAGTTCACTATTTTGTACTGCTACTATTTGAAAACCAATGTGAGGACCAATGCATTGGTTTCTAATATAATAATATATATAATAAAGTTTCTAATATAATCTAATATACTAAAAAGCCATTACAGTTTTGGCATGATTTGTGTACCAACTATTATTAAAAACAACACGCCTTAATCCATCTGTTGTTCCTCTAAGTCAATAAAATCATCTGAGTGGTGTTTAAGATGACACACACATAAACTCAGAGCCACACCTTGGCCTGATTAGTGCCCGATGCTACCGATCCAGCCAAAAATAATAATAAAAAATTGCTTGACATACACATCGATCACTTGTGACCTGCTTCCACATCAAATGCAGTCTTAACCTCAACACTGGCATTGCAACTCTGTGCTAATGAGAAAATGACAGAGATGTGCTCTTTGTCAGTCCGTGTGTGATAAGCAATGTGTGCATGTATGCCTGTGACATTCCCCCGTTGCATGTGACAAGCTCAAGCAGTAAAGTGAGCTCTGGCTTGATTGTTCTTTGCTTGCTTACGTCAGCAGCACCCTGATGCTGGTTTCTCTGAGCGGATCTTCTTTCACAAAACACCAAATATTAAAGCAGGACTTAAAAAAAAAAAATCAAATACCTCTACCACTTTTTTTTAAGAGCTATTCATTGCAGAGTGGATTTTCAATAAAGAATCACGGGCTGTGCCAAGTGAGATTGTATCAGAATCAGTGAGGCCTGGAGGGAAAGCAGCAACACATCTGAAGTATTTCCATCACATTGAAAGTCTTTTAGCAGTAACAAGCACTGGCTACACCCTGAATCCGTTTATCCACACAAACATACATTTATATTGCAGGGGGGAAAAAATCCACACACACAAACACAAGCAAGTACACACACACCGCAGTATGAATATTTGACATGCAAACTCCCATGCACAACTGCATGGTTCCTGAAACCATCATAGAGAGAAATCTCTTTGTTCCACTGAATATCACTGCGCTGGTTTAACAAAGATTAATCAGGTTTCCATAAAGAGTCATACATTGTGCGCATGGATTTGTGCAGTATGTATCAATTTCACTACCCTAATCAGTTCTTTGGAAATGACTGTCTTCATCAAAGATGTGCTGTAGCATGCCACTTCAGGCTAATGGGGTAGAACAAAGTTAAGATTGAAGTTGACAAGTCTCACCAGAACACCTATAATGAAGCACAGAAAAAACCCGATATTCATCAAACTGTACCTCAGACAGTTGTCAGTAGCCTTCTGCCACAATCTTATTAATAATCTCTCAAACTATTAACTCTGATAATGAGTCTCTATTAGTGTGAAAATGCAGTGTGTATGAGACATGACGATATAATATAATTCCCCTAGTTCCCCTAGTGCATGTGTGTTTGTGTTTATGAGCGTGTGCGTAGAGGCTACCCCTCTATGCAAACTCCTTCTTCATAGAACATTCTGTTCCCATCTATTAGTTTGCCACTTCCTCATTTAACTACCTCTCCCACATGCATTGCCCCATCCAGCAACACTTACATGCATACATACAAACTCATGTAATGCTCCCTCCTCCCCTCCTGTCCCCTATCAGACAAACAGCTTACATGTTCACACACGTGTGAAGTTCATGTGCACACATGTTCCCATTCACCCTCGCTCTCTGAGTGAGGGGAGCCCTGTTTTGCGTTAGTACAGCAGTGAAGCCAACTGTTGCACATCCCAAACGCTCTCACTCCTTTCCTTCCCCATCGCCCCTTCCCTTTCACCAAGTCTCGACTCTCTCTCTTTCATTGCCACTACTTTCCCTTGAGGCTGATGAGTCATCTGTGTCTCTGACATGGCCGCACGCTATTGTGTGGGACAAAACAACTGTGCTAAACTGCAAAAATGTCCCATGAGAAAGAAGCTCCTAAGTTAAACCAGTTCACCCATGTGGGAATGTATCTTACTGTCAATTAGACTGGTGGAAAAATCTCCCTACCAGCACCTAGAAGCTCATTAATTAACAAAAATTAAAGTGTAATAAAGAGAACTTGTCCGGGTGGGTTTATGCCGTCTCTGTGAGTTGCTGAAAATGAATGCTGCACCTAATAATTTTTATTATTATTATTGATTAGACTGCTGATTGATTTTTTTTTTTCAAATATTGACTAATTTAATTTGGTATCAGAATGAAAACACATGTGGGAAATGCCTGATATAATTTCATACAGCCCGAGTGACATGATCAAATGTCTTGTTTTGAATATCTGTGCAGCTACAAGCGGAAAATATTTAACATTTTAGATATAAGTGAATTATTACATGATCATTCAACTGCCAATTACATTTATATCAAATAATATACCGGCAATCAGCAGTCATTTAATTGACTATTTCTAGCAGCTTTCCTGAAAATAACGACTCTTGGAAAAGACATACTTCTGCCTATAACTCCTAGTAAAGCGCAACCTCCAGCTCCCTGAGAGAAATTTTATGAGCATCTTTTCACACAGTTCCTTTTGAGTCCATCTTCACCTTTCCACGTTACATAACCGACAGTTTGCTTTACTACTTTTTTATATGACATGTATCTAGAAAGAAAAGTGACTGATAACAGCCATCTGGATCTATGCCAAAATGTAAGAGTTCATCCTGAAGTATGCTGTAACACTGAACCTCACCTATATAATTTAATCAAGATGAAATTGTAATATATCACTTGGGACACCAAACTCACATGGGCATCAGTTTTGTCATGGTGACACTCTGGCAAAAATCAAACATGCTCTAAACGTCATGACAAAGAACCAGGAAAAGTGGTTCCTGGGAAATAAGGTACGACCTTTGATTAAATAGAAATTCCACTTAAATATATGTGATTGCAAAGCATGCCACATACAATTCTTCACATGAGATGTGCTTGTTATATGCTGTGGTAAATAATGAAGTTTTTATAGTTTACAGCATGTTAACTAGTTTCAGTTTTTTCAATGATATTGTGTCTGTATCGCTGCCGGTACCAGCCCACATTTTAAACGGGGTTAACACCTGAATTTTACGAAGCATTAAGGAGCAGAAGTTTGGGTACGATACAGTAATTTTCCCAGGCTGTATCTGCGACTCATTGGTGAATTTTTTGCAGTAGTGCAGATCATAGCCCTGGCCTCTGTTATTACAAATTAATTTTCTAACAGGCAGCACTTTCTTGTCAGTAGAAACTTGAAGAATCGTTTCATCACATTTCTACCGTCTCACGCTGAAAAGCAGCATAAGAAATAGTTAACATTGTGGTGAATATCCTAATTTGCATGTGCTATGGACATTTGTGAAGTGCTCTGATGGGGTTCTCGTTAACACTACGCGTGAAAATGTTCACGTGCTGGTTCGAGATCAAAAAATAAAAACACAAATCCTTGGGAGTGTTTGTCAGGAAAGGGGACTAGTATAAAAATTTGCCAAATCGAAGATAGCGATCTATCCACTGTGGAAAGCCTCTTGTAAAGAAATGACTAATAAACTTATCTTATGTTATCTTATCTTATCCTAGAAAGATAAATAACATGGACAATTGGAAATTATACTAGTATGTGGATTGAAGTCCTGTTCGTTTTGTCCAATGATGGAACTCCACGTCTAAGCAAGCCTGACAATAAAAAGCTGAATTTGTTTTAATTTCTATTATGTTCTCTTTTTGTTTGTTTTGGAAACTGAAGAAAAGTAAAGGTGCTTTTTAATTGAGTTTTAGTTATGTAACAAACAGGACTGTGCATTACATAAATTGGAATCTTAAACACGTCACCAGCACCAGGAAGTAAAAAGGACTTTACCTTTGAGCTTTTCTGGTTCCTGCCATGAGATTTTTGGGAGATTTCCTGTGTGTAGCTGAATGGTTAATAATAATACGCGTGCCTGCCTTGCCTTGTAAAAATACACATGAAATCATTTGTGCATGTGTGCCAGGTGACACAGGTATGGTTTTATTGTGTTTCTATGGGATAGAAAGTGGTGTGTTTACCCCAATCATGTATGTCTTAACAATGCCCCCATAGAGATAATACATATATGGCTTGTTTGTGTGCATGGGTGTGGGTTTTCCTTATCCAGCGAAAGAATGATTTATGT
This sequence comes from Hemichromis elongatus, assembly GCA_015108515.1. Classification (NCBI taxonomy): domain Eukaryota; kingdom Metazoa; phylum Chordata; class Actinopteri; order Cichliformes; family Cichlidae; genus Hemichromis; species Hemichromis elongatus. Next base: position 53,708 of record VUQR01007296.1, on the reverse strand, counting down.
GTTGGCAGTTGAAGGTGTAAACACAGACAAGTCTGCACACACACACACACACACGCACGCACGAACACATGCACTCACACCTGGCTCACATCACGGCTCGTTTTTCTTTTTTTTGTTTCTAAGGCAAACACATGTTCTCTAGCTGAATTGTGCGCACAGATAAATAAAGCACACCCATACTCCCACATGTTCTGTACATTAAACTTCTACCTCACTCACACCCACACATATGCACACAGATGCTAAGGGCCCTTGGGAAGCGTAAGGCACTAAAACTAGTTTTGTAGATGGGTGTTGTCTACAGCTGGTGCTGGATGTAGTCACTGACACTCCCTATCATTCACCTCTATAAATCGCACAGTAACTGATGTGCACACATACAGCTGAGCTAGCGCCCCATCTTTTTTGGTGTGACTAAGAATTGGTGTGCACACATTTGCAAGTCAGCAAACACACCCATTGAGATTTCCTGTGATTGAGTAGTCCAACATCTACTGAGTAATGACAAACTTCTGCAATTATGGACAATGTGTGTGAAAAGAGAAGTTGGAAAAGATCTGTGTGTGTGTGTGCGTGAGTATGTGTGTGTGTGAAGGTGGTTGCTCTTTGATGGTTTATCTGGTGATGAAAAAAAAGTGAACCGGTAGAGTGAGAAATTGCCAGATCGCATCCATGCGCACCAACGTCCAACTGAAATTTTTTTGCATAAGGATAATAAACTCATTTGTCTCACTTTTTCCTTGCTTGTGTATCCTTGTTTTTTCCCTCTCAATCAGCTACATTGTTCCTTTATCTTTTGCCAACAGCCATCCACTTTTCTCTTTATTTTTCCTCACTTTATGTGTTTTTCTCAATGCTTCTTTCTATTCCTGCGAGTTTTACTGCACATTTAAACAATCTGGAATCATTGCATGTGCCGCAGGGAAGGGCAGAGGCCCATGGGCCAGCTGAAGGAGAAGGGAAAGGAAGAGGAGAGAGAAAACACAAAGAATGAGAGATACAGAGAGGAAAAGAATAGATGTGGCTTAATCACACATTGACACAGAAGGGGGGAAACAGAAATCAATTATAATTATTTATGTAACAACAATGGATCCACCACACCCCTATGGACCTAAACTCCAGTCCAAAAAGAAATGGCCACATTACAAGACACACCTTTTTTTAATGATGATGTCTGGGATACAAAGCTGGAACCCCAATATGGCAATAAAGATGGAGGGCTTTTCATGCGCTTAGTCAGAACTGTTAATAATAATAATAACAGATTTTTTTTCAACCGGCTAAAGGTTAATTGAATTGAAACTTGAAATGGATTCAGGCAGACTGGCAAAAAACACAGTGGTAAATGTGCTCACACAAGCAAATGAGAGAGGAGAGAAAAAGACAGAAAAGGAGAAAGACAGGTGAGAGCCAGAGGGGAGTAAAGGTGGGGGGAGAAATGGAGGCAGTGAGATAATGACCAGCATAGTCAGTTAGTCAGACATACAGACAGACAGACGGGGGGGAGAGACAGACATATACATATAGAGATAGATGCAAAGATAGAAAGATAGATAGAAGCCGCCATGCACACTACCACATGAAATGTGCTGCTGAAAAACGCGCTGAATTAACTGGAAACAAATTATTACCTTGTGCCTTGGCGTGCGTAGCCAGCAGGCTTCCTAATAGCAGAATCCACAGGTATGACATCATGGGAACACGGCGCCCGGGCTGCGAATAAAATCGGGGTTCAATCTCCCTTTTCTCGCCCTTCAACAATGGAAAATTAACTAGCGTGGAGGATTCAGGTAGATCTGGAGGGCGTGCTAGCGTGTGTGCCGGTGCGTTCTTGCGCGTCGGATCAATCCAAGGTGCTCAGATGCTCAGGCTCAGTGCGTGCCGCCGCGGATCCGTCGTCCCCTTTGTCTGGATTGGGAGAGAAGGTTCGGTTTTTATTGGTAGGCGGTCTCTTCTCTCAAATGAAGGGAGGCGGACTGACTGCTAGGTACGTTGCTGTGCTGGCATTCACATGACTTTCCGCACTAATTAGTGGGCTTTTTGTCTTTATCTCTCTGTTAGCAGTTGCGAGCATTTCGGGTGCATACTAGTCGTTATTAAGCCCGATTAGTGCCCATTAGGACTTGTGTCATTCATGATAGCAGCCGCCGTGCACTATTTTAACTCGAAAGTGCCACTGGATATAATAGTGTCATTTATTAAAGATTTCTTTAATTTTAATAAAGGATCCAGTAAGACCTCGAAAGGACGTATCTCTTATTTGCTGAGGTCATAGCTGTGGGGATGGTACTATGTGTTGGTTAGGGTTGGTTAGTATCTTCAGCAGTTAGATAAAAGCTGTATAAATTATATACGTTGTAAAATGTACTTTGGTTACCATGTTACCTAAGTAAAAAAAACAACAACAACAACAAAAACAAACAGTGTTGGTCCCTGAAACGACATACAGTACGGCTGTGAGATAAAAGCCAGATTTATACAATAAAACTGCAACCATACAGACAGCACAGACAACACTGCACCTGCGCTTCACTCTTTATCACAACTGCCTCAAACACTAATTTCCTTTCAAAACCGGTAACCAGATAACAAGCACGCTACGATTTACCCACAGAATAGTACCAGCCAATAGGAGCTCTGAGCTGGCTCTTATGAAAGCCACGTAAATATCTTGTCGATCAGACCATGCTCAATTTACAGGCAAAGGAAACGCCTCAGATCCAACTAACTCTTAATAGCAGGTGATGTTTGGTGACTATGGTGGCAGAGCACGAACGTCTGGTCTCAAATATTACCAAAACCCCCCAATGTATGTTTCCAGCAACAAACTTTTCATCATGACTAGTTTTTAAGTTGGTTTTCTGCCCCCTTGAAGCAAAGACACAGCCAACCTCCTTGGGCTGTCTTCATGAGTACTGTTGGAGCAGCATGCTGATTCTAATGATGTTTCATGGGAAATTCAGTTTTGCATAGCGATTTTCATGTGCAGTCACTAATCTGTGGTCAGGGACACAACTTAACCTATGTAAGATAAACACACCATACACTACTTAAACTTGCTTAAACTAATAGAACTTCAATGGGAGATAAATAAAAATAACAGAGAACCCAGGAGCTGCTGCAGGATCCCCAGTACCCCTGGTTCCTTGGCTGAGACACCTAAACGGATTTCTTTTTGTTTTCTTACAGCAGCTTATTGCTTCATGACTTAAAGATTCCCACATAACCTTAAAGTCATGATTTAGATAGCATTAGTTTAAAAAATGTAGAATAGACTAAGATTTAAGATTAAGTCTGTAATTTGCTTCAATTTATTAAAAATATCACTTTCTGAAGAGGACAGAAAATCACTGATGTAAGCCTTAGGTCTGTTTTTGATGTTAAATTAATGCTAGGTTTCCATTTGAGAAAACCACACATGACCTCATGCACACCAACCAACCGACCAGAAGGTGGATCCAAAAGGGGAGCATTTTCCTTTCCTCACCATTTTTTTTTTTTTAAAAACCTTTCCTCTCTGCCAAAATGAAATGCGTGTGCTTTTATTAATCCACAGGTGGCGCCATTAATTCAAACCTTAATAAACTCCAAATGTTCAGGGTTTGTGTCCAGATATAAAAACACAGAAGACAACATTCCACCATGTAGGGCAGTTTGTGGACATTTTTCATGAATGTTATGCTACATTTTGTGTGCTGTGTAGTACATTTACATGCATCTGACACATGTACCTAATGAAGACAATAATATGAGCAATTTGAGAAAGTATAAACACAGACACATTTTCACTTTCCCCCCACCAGGTGTCACGGAAAAATAAAACAAAAAACTGAGGGGATGGTTTTGAGTTGTCTTGGCAGAAATGAATCACTGAGGTTTGACCTTTAGACTTCAGTGATAAAAAGCATGTTTCTCTTATCTTTTAGCTGCAAATAACTGTAAACAGGAAAAACAAACATGAATACGCAAAGAATCAAACCACTGACAGCCACCTTTACATGCAAAGCGTGTAAAGGTGGCTTTTTCCCCGTTCTCGTCAGCTCCTCTGCCATTCGGTATAAAAACACAACAGTAAGTTTAAAAAGGGCAATTGTTTATTAGTGTCATAACACAATTACATCTGACACATTTGTTATTTAGAAAAGCTTCAATATGAGATTCTTTCAGTGAAACAATTGTTTATTGTGGGGAAAAAAAAACAAAAACAAAACATTATTTGCTGATCTCAGCACAACATTCAGACGTCAGATCCATTTATCCATTTTGCACCAACTTTTCTCCCCCTCAGATTGATGTCATTGAAGAAGCACAAGCATGTGTGCATGCTTACGTATAGCACATATATTAAGCCTAATGTGAGGATCTCAAAAAAAAAAAAAGTCTGTGTGTAGCTGCACTCATGTCTTGTCAAAGTAAGTGGTGAGGCACATTGACAGTGGGCTGAGTTCTACATGTTTTTTTCTTATGATACAAAACCAATGTTTCCATTAAAGCTGCAACGCTTGACAGCGAAGAAAAGATCCGATTTACGATTACATTTTGGGTAAACAATGAAACTCAAACTGTGAGAGTGATTTCTTTTATCAACTAAAAAACAAAAAAACAAAATCAAATAACTGAAGTTTTTTAACCCTTCTTTTGTATTTTAACTGGTAATTTGTAGTATAAAAGCACTTGGTCTTCAATATTTTGGTCAGCAGCAGATTAACAATAACAAAGATTACTTCTGTGTGATGCACATACAATGACTTAAAAAAAAAAATAAAGAAAAAGACAAATGGAAATGTATAAAGTGTAGTGGCTTTCTAGAGCTCGGTCCATGTTTACAGTCATATTTCTTGCAGTTCATTAAAAATTGATTTGAATATTCACCAGTGCACTCTTCTGCTTTTGTTTGGTTTGAAATTTTAACCCAAACATATGCATAACTTTCCCCATTCTGTAACCATCAATAATGAACTAAATGCAAATCAAATAATGTGACAACTTATATGCAAGGAGATTCTGGGGAGTGTTGAAAGGTAACATCTGAAGATCCTTTCATCGAGGCAGGTAACTCTAAAACGAGTCACATGAACCACTGTTTGAAAAGTGTAGCCTGTGTCAACTCATAAAGAAGTATACTGCTCTGTGTTATTCATGGTGACTGATTGAGAGAGTTAACAACTGAAATATACTGCATGGATATTTCCATTGTGCAATGATAATGCCACATTTTCTTCCTGGACATGTTAATGAAAGCGCAACTAAGGATGAGTGTGTAAGTTTGGACTGTCTGCAGTACGAAGGTCAGAAAATCAAGGAAAGGGTGCTGTTAAGACACTTGACGTTAAAGAGGCATTGTTCCACTTTCACTTTTTTAATGTGTGTGTGCTTAAACTGAGCATAGCAAAACAAATTAAAGGCAGCATTTGGGCTCCCACCTTTTTCTCCACAGGACTACAGTATAATTACTGGCTGTTGGTCCTGGTCTGTATGATCCGAGTAAAGTTTTGGTGCAAAGTACGAGGGCTTTGGAAAGTTTGGCTCACATTTTGCTGAAACACTCCTTGGCATTGGACCACACCTGGATTCCCTGTAACAGTACACAAGTACCAGAGAAAAGGAGTGACTTTGAGACACTGAAAGACAGACAGAAATACTAAGCAGTTAAGGAGTGGTCCTGCTGAACAAAAGACCACAAGCTAGGAATTTGTATAAATACACAAAATACATACAAGAATAAATGTCCACACCTTCTTACACATAGTGATCTGCATAATGGCGTAGCTTATCAGCGCCTCACGCAAATCTTTGTCTTTCTGCTCCTTAAAACGTTCGATGTCGTCCCATGCCGCTCGCACAAACTCCCTGGTGGCAAAATCACAAAGACGCATGATACTGTTAGTCTGTTTGTGTTGAGAAGCAGCGCAGCGAGACGAACAAAAGAAGAGGTAGAGGAAGAAGAAAAGGAAAACAATGCAGCATTTGCTTTGTTCCTTTTTTTATTATGCTCTAGTTCCTGTATTTTGTACTGACACAGCTGGCTTTTGTTTTTGCAATTAAAAAAAATATACTAAATAGAACTACTTTTTAAATTACACACGAAACCTCAATGTGTGTCAACACTTTGAGCATAAAACTCAGTTCACTAGTTTGTGTCTCCTGTTATTATCCTTTACATTTATGTTGTTCAGTTGTGACAGTTCAGTCCAAAAACAGAGTCAGATTATGTGCTACATTTTTCACACAGAGGAAAAACTGAGGAGGAGAAATTTAAAATATAGACAAAATAGGTGAGTGGTTGATAGGATAGTGTTGTGCTTACTGGCACTCAGTGTTCTTCTCCTTGACCGTTTCCTCTCCTTCCTGAATACTCTGCTCCAGGGCTGCTAACCTGCTCTCTCTTTGCTCCGGGCTCTCTTGGCCAAATAATTTACTGGTCATTCCCTTCAAAGAAAAGATTCGCACCGTCTGCACCCACACACAAACAGACACGCACGGACAAACAGATGCACACATTAAATTATGTTCACAACTATTTGGATCACAACAGTGTTTTTGAACACGTGCCCACTTCTGGTTCTTAATTTGCACATAGTGTGTGAGGAAAAAGACAGATTATAATCCAGAGAGTGTGAAACTGTGTTACCCCGGTTGCCAGCTCTTCTTTCTGTTGTTTCTTTTGGGCAAGGTCCTGAGCTGCCATCTCCAGTTCATATTGAATCAGCTCATGTTTTCTGCACACTGACCTTAATGCACACACAATGTGATATATATTTTAAACCCTGACAGTCCCAAAACATGAATGCATTCTGCTACAAAGACTATAGCAGTCAACAACATGTACTTACATTTAATAGATTTTTACCATACATAAAATAAGACAAATACAGTATCAGAAATGTGTGCTGCATCACTAAAGACCAACTAAGAGGAATAAAGCATTACGTTACACATGGACCAAACTCTTGTGTGTTTGTGAAAGAGAAATAACAAAACAAAAAAAGGAATAGATGAGGTGAAGGTAAAATATGACAAACAATGTCCAGGCTTTCCAAGTTATGCCAGCAGAAGTATTGTTGGTATGAAGTGTCCTTTTACTGTTTACATGTCTGTGCTGTGGAAGACATTAACCTTTCCAGACATTAACAACGATAATAATGGCTTCCTGTTCCTGATATAAATCACTGCTGCATCGGTAACTGAGGTAAAATACCTACTTCAGTACAATGATTATTGCATTATGCTTAAGTTTAATTCCATGTTTTTACATATGGTGAGATTAATGTATACAGCTTGTTGGAAAAATTTAACAAACTGCACAAACTTACAACATATTCAAAGCATCTGTCAACCCCAGATAAGTGCGTTGGCGAAACCGACTTGTAATATTTCCTTTAAACCAGGGGTCCCCAATCCCAGTCCTCGAGGGCCGGTGTCCCTGCAGGTTTTAGATGTGTCCTTGATCCATCACAGCTGATTTAAATGGATAAACTACCTTCTCAACATGTCTTGAAGTTCTCCAGAGGCTGGTAATGAACTAATCATGTGATTCAGGTGTGTTGACCCAGGGTGAGAGCTAAAACCTGCAGGGACACCGGCCCTCAAGGACTGGGATTGGGGACCCCTGCTTTAAACCTTTGCTTACCTGACAGCGTCAGTGTAGAAGAGGTATTCTTTCAGCTGGTCTGCAAAGTGCTCTTCCTCCTCCAGAATGTCATCAATTGATGCAGCATAACTGAGATCATATGCAAAGTTACTCTACAACTGAAGCAATACCAAACAAACATTATGCGTTTGTGTCCATCACCGATTTAGGCAACACCTTTACTTACGTGTCCATGTGGTGTCCAGCACTCTGCAGTCCATCTCCCATCTCTTTCTCTATTGCGCTCCACTCACTGAAGACAGAAAAATGTTCATGTATACTTGACTTGAATGCAGCAGCTCTCTTTGCTCACTAAACAAAAAAATGGTTGTTTGAAATAATGATTGTTTTTTAGTAGTTAAGTATCTATTATAGAATAGAAAAATTCTTTTAATTGTCCCACAAGGGGAAATTTGGTATAAATTTATAACATGATTACCCAAACATAAGGAGACTGTGTGGGCATACAGAAACAAAGTAGGCAGTTGAGGCAAATCTATGAATAAAGGAATTTCCTAATGACCTACAACAATCCTTAATATTAAACACATAATTACTGCAGGGGGACTTTTTAAGTGACCTAATTCAATATAAATGTAAAATATCATCTGCCTAAAATATGCTTTTATTCTGCTTATATAAATGGATACGGTACATACAGTTATAACAACTTATAGTTGTAACTATAATTTGTTACAGTAAAAAACACAGTGAGATTAGAAAAGGTGTTCCTCACCTGAAAACTCGGCCATAATTACCATGGACTTTGTAAACTCCATATAGCCTGTCTGCTACCCGCTAGAAGAAAAAACAAAACTAATCATCACAAACAGACGGGTTACTACCTTAGATGGTCTGCTTTAAAAACCTTGAAGAGATACATTTGGCATTAGGATGGAATTCAATAAATTCTCATTATTCAAAAAGTCTTGGATGCAGCCAGCTTTGAAATCGCTGTTAAATAATAAACGTTGGAGTAGATGTCCAAGATAAAATGGCGAGTGCCCTAGAAAAGAAAAGTCGTAATTCTAGGAAAGTAGATACAGATTTCTGTACTTCAGAGACAAAAATTCAGAGAACCAAGAGATGCCCACAGCTTACAAAAAGCATCAAATTAAGATAAACCTCAGTCTCTCCAAACAAACGTGCCAAAACTTACCGCTCGAATTCTGAGTAACTGAGAGATGACGCTGTTCAGTTCCTCACTGTACTGTTTCAGCGCTGTAAACCGCCTGGAGGCAAAACAAGAAGAAAAGTAACTGACAGAACAGTATTTTATTTTACATTATTCACTCTAGACATTTGTTCTTTCAGTTTGCCTCGGAACAGAATAAATTATTACTTAACATGGTGGAAAAAATAAAATTTTCATATTTGTGCTCATAAATATATCCGAGTGATATATAAGTAATTATCACAAATATCGCATACCCTGTTTTTTCTGTCTGATTTTGTAATTATTTAATTTATTCTAGTTATTAAAAATTCCAGAGAAAATATTTCACAATAGATTTAAATCTGTCTAAATTGTGCAACTTGCATAAATCCTAGAATATGGAAAAAAAAAAAGAAGTCAAGTTTGTCTCTTTTACACCTACTTGTCAGGATTCTTAACTCTGAACATGGCACTCAGAGACTTGAGTCTGGAATCAGCCTGTTAGAAAAAAAGAATTACACGCAAGGAAATACATGAACAACTGCTTCAAACATAAATTTGTAAAACACACAAAAAAAATGTTGAAAATGTATTAGTGAAGAAACTCAGCAAGAGACACCAGATGGATGTTTTTAGAAATATAAAAGCATCGACAGAATCATTTCCAGTGTAAAAAAGATGGAAGGAGCCACGGACTGGTTTAGTTTTAAAGCTCTGAGCTGAGACTTTTCACTGTCGCACTTTTAACTCTTGAAACCAGACATGATGATTGCAGTGCAGATTGGAAATTCAAGGGGCACTGCATGCTCGTATGCAACTTACTTTTTAATAGCAAATTAGACCCAAAAGGGTTACGCTGGTTTATTATCCTTCTGGACACTGATGAGACCAATAATTTAAAAAAGGGATAATCATACTCTCTGTGAAAGTAGTGATTCAGCCCATAAACTTATCAGGAAAGTATTTACAGAAGTCATTGATCAAAAGAGTGAGCAGTGGTTTTCCCATAGTTTTCCATGAAACCATAATTTTAGACGCCCTCTGCTGGCCATTAGAAAGAATGACAGTTTCTGCCACTTCTTACATCAGCTTCACTTTTCAGACCTGGAAACTACCATCTTTTACACAACGTGTGACCTGAACTTGTGTCTTTTACACTACATCTAATCGTACCTTGTCTTGGAAGCCTGTTTCCAAAACAGCATCTCTCCATCCCTTTTCCTGAAGAAATGACAGGAAAAATAAATGACAGACTTGAAAATCAGCCACACTGTATAAAACAAGCAAAAAGGGGTATTACAGTACCAAAAGCAAGTGCAGTGAACTAAGATGCCCATATGGAAGAAAGAGACAAATCTACCAGGTATGGGTGCATAAATAGCTGTTAAGGTCTTAAATTCTTTACAGTTCAGGCTTCATCTTTAACGTCAGTTTGAAATCTGTTATACTGTGAATGTGGAAGGAGTGAATATACTACATGCATGGCAAAAGATTTTCAAAACTTTATGCAATATATGTTAGATTGCTAACCTCTGTAAGAAAGAGGAAGAAAATTTTGTCATTGGAAAGGACTGGATGTGATGCAACACGCAACAGGAAATTTTCCAGGCCGACTCGCCGCCGCTCAACAAAGTCTGGATCCAAGTTGTCTGCTGAAAGCTTGTGCCACACAAACTCGGCCTGTAAGAGACACAAACAAGGGTGGAAACAAAAAAAAACATAACTGGCTGAGAATTATTTACTATGAAGTTGAAGGTAAGCTGCCTTAGTTAGAGTCCCTTAATAATTTCCATTTAATCCTTTTTTTCCTTTCAAATTACTGATTACGGTAGTGCCACCACCTACTGTATGCATTACTCACCCTTTTCTCTGGTAGCGGAGGGATGATAATGTAGGGATAGGTGACCAGCAGGTAAGTTCGGAGAAGCTCAAACTCACTGTAGCGTCTCCACAAAGTGTCAGGTGCTGCTGGTGTCCCTCCCTCTGTTTCAGCAGGCCTGGACAAAGACCAGTGAGAAGAAATGGTACTTCAGGTGTGTCAAAAAAAAAGTGGTTAACATTTGAGCCACTACATTTTCATTCATAGCAACTTGCCAGTTGACACAACTGTACTGTACATCATGTAACTATATTTTCCCACTTTAATACTATAAAATGAAGACAAAAGGCTAATTTCTTCTTGTAGTGCAAACTGTAATACTTGCATTCAATCCAGCTCATATTCATCTGAGGTAAAAAAAAAAAAAATTAAATAATTAATTAATAATAATAAAAGAAAACATGCAGAAGAATGCAAAAATGGAAGTGAACACTCCGCCTCTCTTATTACCCTACTTTTTTATAAGCACTAAATATTTGCATACACCTATAATGCGAACAGAAAAGTACATGCTTGACTTTACAACCTACCGTATTTCAATGAGGTACACAGTGTATGTTTCCTGCATGTTAACAGTATTCTTCCCTGTTCTCTTCTCTGCCTCTGCCACATTTATCTCCAGTTTTCTCAACAGAGCCGTCCCTCTTTCCACCATCTACACACACACACACACACACACAAGAAACAAAT
>VUQR01007296.1:29585-42330 GCA_015108515.1 Hemichromis elongatus | reverse complement strand
TTTAAACCCCAACAAAAAAAAAAAACAAAAAAAAAAAATAAAAAATAAAAAAAAAAAAAAAAAAAAAAAGGTAAACATATGGGAGAGTGTAAGCAGCAACGGACAGGAGCTAAAAAAACAAAAACAAAACAGAAATATGCATGAAACTTAATGAGTATAAAATAAGAGTCCTCTGTTTTGGTTAGCTGGAGATACTATAACACAGTAGCACTGCACACAGGGTTATGGCAGGCGTGTGCAGGTCACAAGACAAGACCATAATCACCGAAATACTGTAAGGAAAAAAGTTGCTTTACTATTCGGAATTCAACCTTTCTACAGGTTAGGACTAGAAGAGCCGAATGGGCAACATGGCTAACATAAACTTAGGTTTAGCGTTCAGACTTAATAGCTAGCAAGCTAACGTCAGCAGGACTAAAGTTTACCAAGTTTAATACAATCTTCGCAGAAGCAACTTTAAGTCATTTAATTACTTTAACGCTAAGCCGCAGAAGCGAGTAAGCTAAATCTAGCGGGGGAAGCCAGTGAGCGTTTCATAAAACTCCGAAAGGTTTTTGTAGAAACAGTGGAAAAGTCTTCGACGCTCCAACTGGCTAACATTAAATTAGGCCCTATTTGAAAGGTTCTCAGCAGTAAAAAAAAATATGCTTTGTAAAACTCAGGCATGGTTACTATAAAGAGTAACAAAAGGTACGACCGTATTTATGATGTTGTTCTCAGATTCCGTTGAAGTGATGTCGGTATTACTAATCACGGCTACTTCTTCGCTACTTACAGAGTCTGCCATGGTTATAGGCTGCCAGAGTACCGCCGCTGCTGCTGCTGCTGTCAGCTGAGCTGGCAGAGTGGACTGGTGCCTGTTTTCTGCGCACGCGCAGTTCGAAGCTGGGAAAATGGTTCGCTTTGGGTCTGTGGTTTTGCTTTCGGTGACCATTAGGTCTCTTTAGTTTTTGCATCTAGGCAAATCATACGTACGTATTAAGCTACTGAAAAATATCCTACACGCGAGCCCTATTAAATGCAAGCAAACACACCGAAGATAGGTATTTTATTTCGTTTTAGCATCGCAGATGTTAATGTTGTGAATGTTCAGATCTTACAGAATTAACGGGGTTTTCCTCGTCATTATGTAAAAACACAAATAAACATAATATGGTTGCACGTGCGAAGCAGTTGCATAAAGCGTTTCTGTAAGTTGCAAAGCAGCTTTCCATACAATACTTTTCATTGTTGAACCCATTACCCTTGAAAAGCTTATTGACACCTTGGCAATACTGACATCTGCTGGTTGGATTGTGGCACCCATTCGTTTCCACCCTATACTTTGTAAATGGTTGGTCTTATAGCAGAATCCCAAGCGTGTTAATGTCCTCCTAAATTTAAATGTCCATTTAATAATAAGCAGTGAGTGTGATATATGTTGACAGTTATCTAAATTTTTGCAATGTGTTTTTGGAACTTTTATCTATTTTGCATTGCTCTTGTTTCTGTATTTCTCCCTTTAATTTAGTCTTGAATCCAATTCTGCGTTTTTTCTCTTGTTTTTTTTATTTTTTATATTTAGGATTTGTTTTTTTTAAATTGTGCCACTTTTAGCTCTTACTTTGTATGCTGTGTATTGCCTTTTGCAAAGCATCTTTTGACATTTTTAGTAAAAAAAAAACAAAAACTAAAAAACAAGGTCCGTGCAGTTAAAAAAGAAATGCTTGCTTTCTTATATGGCCAGAACAGTAGTTTGTTGGTTAAAGATGATATAAAATGTTCTTTTAGCAAATAAAAAAGTTGCAGCCATTGCCCTATACATTTACAGTTTTCCTGGTCTTGCACAATGACTTCTTGCCATTGTTTTTATGGTCAAAAGAAATGTGAAAAAGGTGTCATACATGATGAGTTTCCTCACTGTGGTCATATCTTTTCGTGCCTCATTTTTTTCTGTAGATGGTTGTGGGCCCAGTTCTGAATGAGAGGGATGTGGTATTCCTCAGGCTAGTAAACAGCACAGAAACACGGCCTTTTAGTTCCTGTGGTCACGCTGTTGTGCAGTGTTTAATGTTTAAAGAGAAGGGTGGAGCAGGATTTAGTAAGGAAGCAGATGCCACTGGGCATGGAGTGGTGTGATGGAGTGTTATGGGATGTGGGGTGGATGGAGTGAGAAAAAAAGGCATAAAAATAGAGAAACGTTATGATGGTAAAATGAAAAATATAATCATTGCTTGTGAAATTATCGATGGCACAAATGCACCAGGTATGGGTGGATGGAAGGAGTGATGGTGTGATGCGGTTTCAGGCTGCAGTGTGTCAGGAAACCAAAAGCTTGAGCTGTGACCAGCCGTTGTCTAAGCAACAGCATAGTTACCATTCTTTCCTGCCACTGACCTCAAACGAGCCACCACCACTTCCTGTCCACATATACCCGCACGCACACAAATATATAGACACATACACCTCTAGCCCTATTTGGCTGTCTATAATTGGCCATTTGACAATTTTTTAGAGCTCGCTGACCAATGTTCTTGAATGCTGAGCTACAATAAGCTTCGCACAGTTTCTGTGTGTACGCGTGACTATTGATATTTGCAGATTCTGAAAGAAAGCTATTGGGTTTATTATAGATGTAGATATAGATATATAGAGATATAGACTCATTATCTCTGTCACAATGACTGCTAACTATTGTTGTTTTGGAAAGTGAATATTGATTCTATTGATAAAATTAATATTGTGCATGCCAAAATCCATTAACTACTGCAGTTTTATCTAGTTTTAATGCAGGTCTGTTGACCAGAGAAGCTTCTTTCATACTTACTGAATATTACCATATACCCATCTTTGTACTGCCTGCATACTTTGTAAATTGTTAGAGAAACACTGTTCTCAGTTGTGTTTTGACATTTGAACAGCAGATGGTAGCAAAAATCAAACAAAGCAGGCTACAGTCATTATTATGAATGAATAGAACTGGGGGAGGTTTTTTCACAGCAGGCATTTGACCAATCACAGAAGAAAACACTGGTGGTGTTAATGGCTCTATTGTCCCTAATTGTCAAATCATGACAGTATTTTTACTCTGAAAGTGAAACAACTAAATGCAGCTGTACCTTACCTTATATTTTTTCTTTCTTTTTTTTTGTCGGTTTTGTGAGCCAGAGTGTTTCTAGCTGTTCTGTTTTGGGCATCTGGCCCTTTGTTATGGCTGTTTCAATACTTGTAAAGTCATAGTAAGAGCATGATTTGGAATACAAGCTATAAGTCAGACCTGTTTGCGGTGGATGTTGGATTCTGCCTGGTCTACCCTTTGTCACCAATTTTACGTATGACTTTTATGGACAGAATTAGTAGGTGCAGCCAAGCGGTGGAGGGGTTTGTGTTTGGTGGCCTCTAGACCAGCATTCCCCAATCAATGTTTCTTACTTATGGCCACAAACTCTGGGTAAAGAATAAGATCACAGATACAGAAGTCACTCAGAGCTTCCTCCCTAGGATGTCACCTTAAGACAGGGCTGTTCAACTCTGGGCCTCAAGGGCCGGTGTCCTGCAGGTTTTAACTGTGTCCTTGATCCAACACAGCTGATTTAAATGGCTAAATTACTTCTTCAACATGTCTTGCAGTTCTCCAGAGGCCAGGTAATGAACTAATCATTTGATTCAGGTGTGTTGAACCAGAGTGAGCTCTAAAACCTGTTGGACACCGGCCCTTAAAGCCTGGAGTCGAGACCCCTGCCTTAAGAGATAGTGTGAGGAGCTAGGTCATTCAGTGGGAAGAGCTGCTATTCCTGAGTATTGAAAGTTTTGAAAGGAGCCAATGGAGGTGGCTTTGGCATCTGATTAGGGTTCCCCCAGGATGACATGTGACATGTTTCATGTATGTCCAACCTGGAGGAAACCTGGGAGCTGAGAGCTAACATTTCCAAACTGGCTTGGGAATACCTTGGGGTCCCCCCTGGCATCTCTGCTTAGACTGCTGCTACTTCTGCAAAAAATGCATGGATGTAATGATAGATGAATGGAAAAAATGTACAAAAAATGTATCATTATCTGTGACATATGTGACTGCATATCTTTTTATTCATACTTTGTCTTCATGACACATCATCCTGCCAGAATATGTATTTTTGTTTGCTTTTTAAAAAAATGTTTTTCATGGTTTTTAAATAATTACATCATTGACTTAAATACAATCATTTATGGGATTTTTTAAAAACCAGATCTGGTCAATAACAAGTTTTAGGAAGTTGCATTTTATGTGTATGTTTATGTGTGTATGTGTGTACATGCCGTATGCACAAGGCTGGTCACGAAGATCATAAAGAGGAAGTCCTTGTGGTCAGTAGAAAGGAACACATGTTTTGCTCCATGTCATAGTCTCCATCCTTCATTTTCCTCTCATTCATCCTTCTATTCTTGCCTTTGAGAGTGGTGGAAAACTCATGCAGTGTGTTTATTTGCGTGGGTGAGTCTGTATAGCACACACATGATGATGCGGTATACTTGGGATTACTTACAATTAAAGTATGCCCTTGTGTGTTATTCAGATTCAGTTCAATAACATTGCATTTTTTTGATTAGTTCTTCATGTTTTTATTTTTTAAGTGACCCCTGTGAACCTAATATTTGATAGTTTATTATGGTTATACTCTTATAATAGCATTAGAAGCTTTAAATTCAGAGTTATCTATTTCTAAAAGCCAAAGGGTACCAACACTCACTATACTTGCATGAAATAAAAAAAAATTTTTTCCTGCTCTCCTCCTGATTTCCTCTCTCTCATCCATCACCAATGTGTTGACAAATTAAGACAAGCAAGTCTCATTGCAGACTTCTCAGCATGACTGCCACAGCTTTTCAGCAAGCATGTGTATGCTGTTACCTTAGACTCGCTCTCTCTCTCTCTCTCTCTCTCACACACACACACACACACACACACACACACACACACACATGCAGTGTGAGTGTGAGCAATGCAGTATAATAAGCAGCATGGCAGAAATGTGGTCAGCTTTGCCCCACGTGCAATCGTTGAGAAGCCACTTTAAAGCTTCTGGGTATTAAAGGACAAGCCTTGGTTGGCTGGGAGGGAATCTGTCATGCAACACAAAAACTGTGTTTTTCACCCTTTTCCCTCTTTCATGTCTTCTTGATCCTTTTTTTAAAACTTCTCTTTCCAAGTCTTTTTTCCAATTTCTCTCCCTTTCTCTTCCAAATTTTTTCCTCTTCTTCATTTCTTTCATTCTGGGGCATATTAGACTCAGTTGTAATACTGCAGTTTAAAATGCTTAGACCGCTGGAATGTTCCGTCAAAGAGGTAGGCGGACCCAGGGGGGCGGGACAGACCAACATAACCAATTAAGGAGGAGATTGAGGTAAGACGGACAGCTTCTAAATGGTGTAATAACAACCTACTAAAATGTAATTACAATGAAATAGCAATAGACACTTCTAATGACAGGATGTATATGCCAACGTGATTTCCTAATTATGGCCTTGGCATAATGGGTGACTGTTAACATGGCGTGGAGATTATAGAGAGGTGTCTGAATACAGAAATTTAACCACATTGACTTGTACAGTGTTGAAGGGCATAGTGACCTGGTAGATACCTGGTACCTGGTAGAACTCAGAAGTTAGGAAGTTCTGTCAGCTACTGGTCAAAACTAGGATAGCATAAGGATCAGTACTGAATGCTATCATTAGTGTGAGTCTGACTGACTAATATGATTAAGTAGTTAAATATCCACAGTACATCTTGCTTTCAGTCTATAGACTAGGTGATCCATCCATCCATCCATCCATCCATCCATCCATCCATCCATCCTTCTCTAACAGGAGGAGTGGATGGTGGCGTCCATTATTACAGAGCATCCCAGAATAGAGTCTCGTTTTATTACAAGTCCCTCTGGTTGCCGTGGCTACCCAAATTACAGGCCAGTCTTCTCACACATAAAAAAGGTTGCGCTGCCGAAAACCAGCCACCTCAATAAAGGATGGATTAGAAAATCCTTTGCTTTTTTCCCTTCCTTTCCTTTTTGAAAGGTTTTCTGTACATTTTTTTTCCCTCTGGTGTTTTGTTTTATGTTGGGGTGCAGCGGTCTTCTTCAGTGGTTCTGCTCCCCGACCCTGCGGCGGGAAAATACGCTCACTTGTGGGTTTCTGGGAAGGCAGCGGTGAATGAAACATCTGCTGGGAGCAAGATGTATGTAAGTGTGTGTACATGTGTGTGAGAGAGAAAGAAGAAGAAGAAGAAGAAGAGAGTACGTGCATATAGGGACATGGCCTTTGCATCCTGTTTGAGTTCGTGGATCTTTTTAAGTGATACCAAAACATAAAAGACATAGTAAAAAAAACAATTTTTTTTAAAAGTTTTTTTTTTCAGTGACTAAAACTGTAGGAAAATACAATATTTATTTATGTCATTCGAAAGAAGGATTTTAATAGTTGAGTACAAACAATATGAAACAAATCAAAAAACAGGAAATACCCAAATAATTTCAAATGCCTTCATTACTCTTTCAGGTACTATGCCAATGCAAAGACACTAACAATGTTTCAGCTTGAACAGTAAAAATGATAACTTTATCAAATGACACCAAGCATCACTTATGTAAACACATAGTGCCAGTTTGATTCTTAACATGCTTTACTGGGGTTCTGTCTGCTTTGTGACATCCCAGACTCTGAGATGTTGTTGTTAAGCTGTGTTTCTGCAAAGAATAAAGCAGTTATGCTTGGTAAACCCCAGAAGATATGATCTATTTTGTTGTCTGCAGAGCAGACATTAGCACTTGGGACCGTCATTTTGGGCAGTCTAAAAGCTTACCAATGACTGCTTGCCAGGCTTTCAGCATACCTGCTTCCTGGTCCATCTTAGTTTGATAGGTAGGTCAAAGTCATTCGGCTTGGGTTTAGCAGAAACTATGGCTTAAACTAAGACAGGAGTACTTTGGTTCTTATTGTTACCTTTGTGCAAAAATGTTAAGCTAAACAAAATTATCAAAGTTGTTAACAACTAGAAGTTGAGAATGAAGTAGTTTATTTATACGCTTATAGTAATGTAAAAGCTGGTTGGTGAATTCAAACCCTGGATCTTTTTGGTGTGAGGTGACGGTGTTAACCACCAGTGTTGGTCAAGTTACTTGAAAATATTAATCAGTTAGTAATTACTGATCCCGTTATGAGTGTCAATCCTTTATGCAGTTTTAATTTAATGATATGCAACAGTCTTTGACTTGAAGAAATTTGTTTAACATTTATAAGTATTTTCTTCCTATTCCAGCATATAAAATAAAATAAAAAATTCTGTTTATGCTCACTCTTTAAAAGAAATGCAAATAAAACACAGCAAAAAATAAATAAAATCAAAGATTCATTGTCACTAAGTCCTGTCGCTCTTTCTATTTTCTCCCGTTTAGCAGGAGTGGGGCTGGTGGAGGTTTTCCCGGTGCTGCAGTGGTCATGTCAGCTGGGGTTTCTCTGTGAATTTCAAATACCCGTAGCAGTGTGCTAGGTACTTGCTCAGATTTGAAGTTTAAGTTTTCTTCCCACGTAAAGTGCACAGTGGACGCTAATGTTTTTGACACTTTTGACAGAATGAAACTCAAATCAATTTCAGTACTTCCAAGCTTTAAATGCTGCAAGGTCATACTCTCTTCCGCAATCCATATTATCCATTGTTGATCTACACATGTCTGTTGCTGCCACGGACATCGCATGCTCGTTTGTCATTGTCATGAGACACACAAATAAAATCACGGTTAAGTAATGCAGTAACGCAGCATGCTTAATGGAAAGTAACAGTAATCTATGTACTTTTTTGCAAAAGTAATCCCTTACTTTACTCTTTACTTGGAAAAGTAATCGGATTACAATAACACATTACTTGTAACGCATTACTGCCCATCTCTGCTAACCACTGTCCCCATGCTCCCAGAACATCCAGTCTGCAGAGACAGGTCCCAGCTGGCCTTTCTGTGTGGAGTTTGCATGTTCTCTCTCTGTCTGTTCTCTAGGTATTTTTATTTTATTTTATTGTATTATTTGGAGGGTTCTTTAAGGGATATTTATTTCACTGTGTTAAAATCATATAAAAAATGATATAACGAACAGTTTTGAGGTGAAGTTCACTGAACAGTTTACTGAAGGAAATCTGTACCTTTATGAATATTCAAACTTAAGTAGTCATCATTCTTTTCCTTCAGTTGTGAGATGGCTGTTATTCATAAAAGATCCTCTCTTACAGGGAGAGATAAATATGAAATACATTCTAAGGATTAAATTTGGTCAAATTTGACTAAATTTGAGTCAGTAGTCTCATGAATGGTTGTATAATACCTTGCTGTTTTCAAAAAGGGACACTCTATTTGCTCTGTGACTGCTGTAAATACAAACAATATATTTTAATTTTATTTAGCTACGTGTTTTTCTGTGTATTTTCTGAATTGTGGGCCTTGTGGATACAACTTTTTTAGGGACTGAACTAAGTCTTACCTTTGTAAGACTGGCTGGTAACCACAAAACACACTATACAAGTAAAGAGCCACTTATCCACTTATCCTAATAGAGAAAATTAAGCCATTACGCCAGAGAGCACATTCCCACTGCTCTAGAGTCCAGTGGTGACATGTTTTACATGACTCCATCAGAGATTTGGACTCCACTTGCAGTGGGTTGACCATGGAGACCTATACCAGAAAGCTCCTAACTCAGTTTTTGCACCGTTATTGCTAGAGTAGGTTTGGAAATCTGCAGTGACATTCATGTGTTATGTGTACTGGGACTCAGCAATCCAGCTGTGACTTCACATGTTCTGCTACTTTGTTAATGAGTTATTGAGGTTCCTAAAAATGTCTTTTGTTCCAATAATACTACTTAAAGTTTATCATAGAATATCTAGGAGGGAAGACATTTCATAAACTGACTGCATTATATTACAGTACCAGGGAACTCATTAGGAAGGGCAATTTGAATTCAACAATTAAAAAGGACAATACTTTTGTCTATATAGTGTAACTGTCAATGTATATGTGGCAACCCCACACAACTTCAACAAGATACAACAACTTGTTTGTTGTTCCTGATTGCTAATTTACTAATTTCTCAGGATCAAATTGGTCTATTACTTTTTTCACAGCAGAAGCAAGTGAAGCCCATTATAACCTGTTTCATCTTTCACCAGTGATTCAGGAGTTATGCTTTTTGGTAAAATAAAAAAATAAAAAAATGCTACCATCTGAAATATTATTTCTGTTGGTTCACCAAAAACAGATTAGTGACAAACTAAACCCTGACTGTCTATTTTTGTCCTCAGACAAGGCAATGTGCTTGTGCATGCAAATACATTTTGAACAACTGTGCTCTGTACAGCCGTGTATAGTAACCCCTTCCTGGAATAATCAACAATTATGCAGTCTCTTCCACGGTTGTGGTTATATCTTGAGAGAGAAGGATTATGGAGATTCAAAGGGAGAAATTAAAGCTAGAGACCAGAACATTTTGGGGATGGATGAGAGATGGGGGTTGGAAAGATCACCAATAAAAGAGGATTTTTTTGGCTGTTTTTTTCTTTCCTTAAAACCAAAATGAGAAATATAGTGTGTGATGCTTACTCTTTAAACAATGTGAGGACTCCTTATCATGTGGCAACCCACCGGAAATAGGGCTGTGACCCATCTTGGGTTCCGACCCATCGTTAAGAAGCTAGGGTTTTACGGGAAGTGTGAATGTGGTGTGCGATGAAAGGATGGGATGAAATGTGTGTGTGCATGTCTGCTTGTGTGTATGTGTCTGCAGTGCATGCTGTTATTATGTTGCTGTGGTTGTAATGATGTAAGATCGAAGGGAGTAAACAAGAGCAGCACGCTATCTACAAACAACATATGAAAACATCACGTCTCTGTGGGTCTTTACTGATTAAGAAATAAATTATAAATATGTAGAAAAATGAGAACAACATACATACAACAACAACATATGACTGATACTTACCTGAATCCAGCACAGCTACAAATCTAAAGCTATCCAGCAAAACTCCAAGTTACTTATATTGTCTAAGGAGGGGCACAAATTGAAGTCTGGTCATCTCTATCAAGCCTGATAAATATGCCATGAATTTATTTTGCTTTCTTGAGTTATTTTTTTAACTTACTGTAGGGCAGTGGTTCTCAAACTTTTTTACATCATTCCCCACATGGCAGGAAGAAACATTTTCACACCCCATCTAAACAAAACAATGACAAAGAAGCCTAGCTGCAACTTTATTTAGATAATAAACTCACTCACAATGAACCCTTCAGTAGTTTTTGTTTTAAAGAAACAACTTTCATTTCAAAAAACTATTTGTAACTTTTATCAGCAGACTGCTTCATTAGTCTGCACAACTTATTCAAAAAAGTTAAACAGAATGTGAAGATTTCCAAACATGGAAAAATAACGAACGGTTACATTGTAACCTTGGTTCTCTGAGTGAGACTATCTCTCTACTCTGTTACATAGATCCATATGTACAGTGTATGACCTCCCTTGGTCGTGGCACGTGGATACTTCTTTAAGACACTCCGGCTACCCCAAAGCTTACGTATAAAACAGCGGTGCAAATGTGAAATTGGTGATAGTTTAATCGAAACGCATCTCCGAGCAGTGTGAAGATGGAGAGATAGTCACTTGCTCAGAGTGTAACTGTACGTTCTCTCTGTACGGGATAACTCATTAAGACACCCAGCGATGAGACAGTAACCGAATATACAAGCCACCCTGGTTAAGGTCCTGCCAGACGCAAGACTCGCCTGAGAAGCTCCCGCAAGAAGCTTGACTGAACAGGGAACAACGGCTACCGCTGATGGACTCTGGCACTTGCTCCCTGAAAGAGGCGTTGGCTGCCACGTTAAAGCAGTAAAACTGTGTAAAGTTGGTGGCTGAAGACCATGTCGCTGTTGCACAAATGGCAGAAAGGGAGGCATCTCTCCACAAGGCCCAAGAAGTGGCTACCCAGCGAGTCGAGTGGGCCTGCACACCCGAGGGAAGAGGAGCTCCTACCAAGGCATAAGCCTACTGGATTGCCTTCACCAGCCAACGGGACAACCAAACAGGGGCCTGCATAGGATCTTGGGATGGAACAAAACGAACAGCTGGTCTGTATCAACTGGGTATGTGCAACGTAGAGGGCCAGAGCTCAGACAGGGCACAGAGCCATCAGACACTGAGCTGCTGTTCGGTCCAAACCTTCAGTGGGAGCTGAATGAAGGTGGTCTTAAGTGATAGCTATTTCAACTCACCATTTTCCAGGGGCTCAAATGGAGGACACCGGAGGGTGCCCAGGATTAGGTCCAAGTCCCAGGGGGAACCGGGGACCCTGGCCTGCGAGCTGTTAGGTGCTGGGCACCCCTCAGGAATAGCAAAATCAAAGCGGCGTCAGTGTTGGCGTTGGTGTTGATGAGCACCGAGCAACCAAGGCGAACAGCCTTAATCGCAGCCACCAGACAGTGGGTCTGCCTGCCTCTAGCTAGGACTGCAGGAACTGCAGGATGGCATCCACTGTCACACCATGGGGGTCCAGCCTGTGGACTGTGCACCAGGAAGCGAACAGATGCCGGTGATAGCAGTAGGCAGCCCTGTGGTTGGTGCACGAGACTCCTGCATAGTGTTCACGACCGAGGCAGGAAGTCCTAAAGCGTGGAGCCTCTCCGTCTCAGGGGCCAGGCCGTCAGCAGCAACCCTGCAGGGAAAGGATGGAGCAGCAACCTGCCTCTGAACTGGGAGCTCCCAGGGCATGCCATCTAGGAGGGGTGGGATTTCCCGAAAACCAGAACAAGTGGGCCCAGGCCCATGTGGAGCCCCAATTCCCCTGGGCACGGACCCCCACGGACATGAGGTCAGCCTTTGATTTGTTACCCAACTGTACATTTTGCATTTTAGCAAGTACTGCTTTATTTCATATGCTGTGTCATACATTGCTATATATAACTTAAAATCTGAAGAAAGGAATATAACACAAATGTATGATTACTCAAAAGCTAATTTACATTTTTCTTTTCTTTTGCATCCCTGAATCGACAGGTGGAAGAGGATATGTAGATGGATGAATGGTCATCCTTGAATTAATAGTGACTCACCTAAATACAAGCACTTAGCCTTACATCACTTGATGGAGCTTGCTGATGACCCCCATGAAATCAGTAGTTCTTGATTTTTTTCTTTAATCCAAACTATGTTTCAAAGGTAACATCAAAGTGGCATAATCATGTGTCAAACAGCAAATACGTACCAGTCATTGTTCAATTTCTTGTATGTGAAACATAAAAGAACAAATCTTCACAACATTTCACACTATAATATAGGTAATAGTTCATTATTTAATTGTAAAATGATACTTAACTTTAGTTGGCAGTTCTTTTATTGTTAACAAACACTGAAGCACAATAAATAATGACAGTTATTGTAACTTTACAAATTATATTTTTAAAATACTGTAAGTAGGTAGTAAATACATTGAATGGCAAATATAAAGATTGTGTGGGTGGCTGTCATAAATTCCGGTAATGCTAGGTTATGTAGCAGGTTAAACTACCATGTAAGCTTAAGATTATAGTCTTTGATAGGGATGAATTACAAGCATTGACAATAATAACTTTATATGTAAAAAAAAAAAAAAAAAAAAAAAAAAAAAAAAAAAAAAAAAAAAAAAAAAAAAAATTTTTTTTTAACCTTTTTTTTATTTTTTTTTTTTTTAATTACATTTTTTTTTTTTTAATAAAAG
>VUQR01007296.1:8981-29565 GCA_015108515.1 Hemichromis elongatus | reverse complement strand
CAAGAGCACTGAACAAACCCTTTTGTACAAAGATCTGTGCATGTCTCAGAGACTCCAGTGGCTTTTGACTAAATTTAATATTTGATATGAATGAGAATGTGAAAATTCTCATTGATCAGCAATGAAACTCTTGCAAAATAACCATAATTTGTGTAAATCAATATAAAAAAAAAAAACATAGCAAAAGCATATGAAACATTGCATTTTTTCATTTTATGTTTTATTGCATATAATTAATATACAAATTAAAAAATAGTATTGATTTATAATCATTATTAGTTATCCTTTTATTATCAACAGCAGGATGATCGTACACACAAATCCATTAGCTGGCTGTGGCAATTTCTGCCAAAAGTTTGCATGCTCTCCTTGTGCCTTTGTGGTTTTTCGTCAGGTAATGTCAAGGGCCGAAAGACTGGGAAGTGGGTGTGGACCCAAAAGTAGAGTCAAGTGACAATAAGTCTAAGAATTTAACAGAGTGTTATAGAACACAGGAACATCTGCAGTGAATGCAGAATTGTACCGTGAATCTCTGGCATGAACACAACTAGAACAGAGGGAGAGGGAGGTTAAAAGTGGAGGTAAGATTGGCAAAAGGTAAGTATTGAGTTTGAAAAAAAAAAACGCTTCCATGTAGATAGGAGGCTCCGCGAGGGGGGTTGGAATCGAGCGGGTGTCCAGCTGAATGAGTTTGGTGTTCCGACCTTTTATTTCCAGGGATCCAAGAGAGCATGGTGAGCAGGACAGCAGACAAGTGAGAGTATATGAGTGGCTCCGAGGAATTAGCATGCAGACTGAAACAGTGAGTTTGATGCAAGTGACCAGCATTTAGGAGAAAATACTGCAGGTGAGTCGAGTCTGGGTGTTGGAGGAAGGAAACATGGGGTTGCAGAAGAACTAGTGATGAGTGGAAAGCTAGGCAGGTCTTTAATGCTGGCCGGCTTATTGCCATTCGTTGATGACAGGTGGATGATGCAGGTGTGAAAACAGGTCTTTGTGTCCCCCGTGGGCAAGAAAACCAGCTCCTGTTTCCTCCTACAGTCAAAAGACATGAAAGTTAATTGGCAAGTCTCGATTATCTATGTATGAATGTGCATGTGTCTGTCTCTCTTAGTCCTGTGATATAATGGCGAACTGTCCATGGTGTACCTTGGCTCTCACCCTATGACACCTGGGATAGGCTCCAGCTTAGCTTTGACCCTGAATCAGATAAGCAGATGGATGGATGGATAAAAATCAGGTGTAAATGTGAATGTTCGTCTGTCCCTCTGTGTTAGCCCCGTGACAGTGACGTGCCACGGGATGTGCCCCACCTTCCCCTACGATGGGGGCCCTTGCCCCTCCATGACCCTAAATTTGATAAGTGGAAGAATATTGATGGGTGGATGGTTATTATGAAGTGTTATCACAATCTGTCTGGCAGGCTAATCACATAATACAGTAAGTCCACTGATAGGACAATAATAATAATCCCCATTTAACAAATATCCAGATTTTTTTCCCTCCTGGAATAACACAGTAAGACTTGTGCTCTTTCTCTCTTTCTGCCTTATCCAACCATACCCCCCTTCATCCTCCTGCCTTGTCAATCAGTAGAAGGAGGAAAAAGTCATTAAATCTCTCTGTTGGCCATATATGTAATTACAGTCTGCCTGTATGTTGCTAAATACGCCCCGGCGCTAGTCTGGTCTCCCTGGTCATGTTTTTTCCTCCCACCGGTCGTGTTTGAAGCCCTTATAATTGGTGCAGCCAGCGTGTCAGGATTACAGGCTGCTGGTTTGAGACCCCGAAGCCCCCTCCTCCTTCCCTGCCTGGCCCCCCATGCTGATTACCACAACTTAAACCCTAAAATCCCTCTTACCCTTTTTGTGTTAGAACTAAATGGGAGATCATTAAAGTCTCATAACTATAATATTTTATCTATTTAAGATATTGTACAGTTTATTTGGTACAAATTGTAAAAGTTTTTTTTAGATTAGGTGGCATTTAAAGTTTTAATTAGGATCTCTCCAACGTACACGGTGAACAGTTTCAGCCTTTTGTTATCCCCAATTTTATGCATTCCTTAACAAATAACACATTCAGTTCCTTCAGTCTCTCTCTCTCTATATATATATATATGTGTGTGTGTGTGTGTGTGTGTAGCACAGACAGAAAATGATGCAAGAGATAGAGTGAGATGGAATGAAATCATGCACTGTGGTGATTCCTAAAAGGTGGAGCTAAAAGAAGATAAAGAAGATCTATACATCCATGTTTCTCTCCCTCTATAAAAAATTATCAAGGATCACATTGCTACCCTTGTAAAGTTTTTTTTTAGTGTGTTAATTAAGTCTGTGCATATTTGACTGGTGCCTGCAGGACGCCTGTGGTCAGTTGTCTACCTCTCTCATGTCACTCTACAAGCCTTTTATTCAGAGCACCCCTGTCTAAGTACGCAGTCAGTGAAAAAAAAAAATACTCCTTTGCTAATGCCAAGCTCATCATTTAGGTTTGACCATGTTTTCACCCTGAAACTAAAATTTAGCATTTGAGTGAAATCATTTGACTTAAAAAAAAAAAAGGAAAAAAAAACTCTTAATGTGTTTGGATGTAGCATAAAGTTTACGGTGCTATAGGGCTACCTCTGTCTCGCTGCCAGTCGTAAAACTCTTGTGGGTTGAGACAAATGAAGGTTGTTTGAGCCATCAAAGCGTTTAAAGTTGAAATGATGGAGCTGATGGTCAGTGATGTCAGAAAAGATGTTGACTTTGTCTGAGTCAGAGCAGTTTCTGGTCAGTAGAGCCCCTAATTTTTCGGTCTGTCCGTTGCTGTCTCTGAGTTTGTGTCTCTCCCTGTTAACCTCTCTTACTCTCACATCATCTCACTCTGCTCTCTCTCACATCAAAAGTACTGAGTGGGGCCAGAGATGCATGCATTCACAAATATGAAATGGTTTTTGGTTTTTATGTTATGTTTCTGAACATACTTCAATGGAAAAAATCTTTATTCCAAACATGATCAAATCAATCAAAAGTGAAAGATTTTTGCATGCTAAATAAGGAGGGCGTTTTCTTTTTTAGATGAAATATTAACAGCAGCAATGCTAATTTCTTTCTCCATTTTTGGCCACTGCCATATTTTGATGCACAGATGACAACACTGTGACTGTGTGCAAAAAATTTGAACAGCCGTTGGGTTTCCAAGATTTCATACTGTACAGCAAAAGCTGAGATATAAATCTTTATCAGCTTAAAATCATAGTTAGAATGAAATACAGTAGATGTGCTCATTCCAAGATGTCTTATGTTTTTCACTGATACTGATATGCTTCATGGAAAGTCAGTGCAGACATTGTTCGGGGGAATGGAGGTATAATTATGGTATGGCAAAATTAGGTTGTTGATCATGTATGAAGTCAACAGAAACCTAGGGGAAGTTAGAAGCTACCAAAATAGTGACTCATGCATTGATCAGGTCCTGGGAATTGTGTACACTAATTTCTATTTCAGACAGACTATAAGCTAATCTCTGGAAAAATGTACAGTTTAATATTGAGAAGATGATCTAAACCGATTAATTAAACAAAAGGACAAAAAACTTAATAAAGCAAGAACTTCAAACCTCGATTTCTGATAGTGCTACCTCTTTACTGTAATCATCCTGATGTGTGTTGTTCACCAGGAATCTGTGAGGTTAAGTGAACAGCACAAAAATAGTTTAGTGTGGAATTCATTTTTAGCATGTGGTCCATGCTAAAACTTCCCCTTCTTCATTAACTTATTTTTCAGCTTTGGGTTTCCAATCAGCAGCTTCTAAGAGGGTTCTCTGGTGTCTCTGTGGCCTTTTCACCCTATTTGCTGAGTTCTAGATGTCACGTAGTAGTACGCTAGAGATTTCAATGGACTTTATGAAAACCATTGTAACCATACAAACAATAGTGAAGTATCCAAAGGGGCCTCTGAATGTGAATGTCTTCATTCAATAAACAGCCGAACAATAAAACACCATGTAATTTCCCCAGTTTCTTTTTGTTCTCGGAATAAATATTTCTCTGTCTTTTCACAAATGAGTCTATGGGTGGAACTGGCAGAGGCCATAAAAGAATATTTAATTTCTTTAAATTTGATCAGCTTGACCCTTTTTTCATTCCCTTTTTTCTATTGTTCTGTGGCTGCAGTAGTATTGAATGGTTATCAGCTTTGTATTTATTTGAAACTGGCCAATTCTTACATTTACTTTTACTTACTGTGCACCACTTCCTTGTGTTCGCTGAACATATATATTTTTGTCATAGATGGATTTCCTTTCTAGCTCTATTATATGTCTATGTTAAAGACTCCAGTCTTTCCACTTGTTCTCTGTTACTCTACACCCCACAACCTTACCCAAAAGCCCCCATGCCCCCACCCCCAACCCAGACATCTGTCTCACCGCAGCACAGAGCCACGGTGTGACACCGTGCTATAAATATGAGCGCACACAGACACACACAAACACATACACATATACTATAAATACCATCTCTGTGCAAAACACACTGCTGCAGTATAAATATTTAAGTATAAATGTGTAATGAATTTATTGATATGTTGCCCATGCCAGCAGGCACTGTTTTGAGCCGCAGAGTGGTAAACCAGTGTGGTGGGATTGAAGTGGTGCTGAGGGATTGTGGGGACGCATGTTCCGAGTTAGGCAGCTGACCAATCGGTGGGCTGGAAGCTGGAAGCCGCATCACAAAAAGAGCTACTGATCAGTACCAGTCTTCATAGCCATCCATCTTTCTCTTTTGCTCTTTCCTTGCCCTCTTTCTTTACTCTCTTCTCTTTATGATCCCTTTTATTCTTTCTTTCTTGTTTTTCAAGATTCAGCTTTCGTCCTTTCCTTCTATTTTGTCTTAACTTTCTTTTTTTTTTTATCCTTTTATCCTGCCATTTTTGTCCCCAAAACTTTCATTTACATAAAAAATTGTTACAAAACTCTTTAAGGAGGTTTCTGGTTACAAATGTAAATATCTTTAAGTGAAGATGTTGCTTACTAAATGTTAAGAAACAGTTGTCCTTAACTTGTTGGCATCAGTACTATCTATGGATATCTGTTAACACTTTGTGATATTTTTTTCTTATTTTTGAATCTTATATCTTCAAATGTATACATAAAGTCTATAAGGTGGAAAATCTAATGATTTAAATTCTTTGATTCCCACCAGATGGAGTAAAAGTGTTAGTTACAGTGTGCCATTTTTTTTTCATCATTTTAAAAATATGAAGAAAAAATGTTTCTTTTAGTTTTCACAGTGGCTATTGTACTTTCAGTTTTAATGGGAGTAGCCAGTATCACTTCCTTTTGATAACAATCATGATTTGTCCTACTGTGCTCAATAAAATTGTTCCAGAGTCCCAATTTCCTTCCTTCGTAGTAGCTGTTCCACTCTAGTCACTATTAGCCTCATGGGAAAGTATCTGAGTGTAGATTTCTATAAATACCCCCTGTGCAACAAGTGTTCTGGAAAAGCTGGACTTCCAATGTTACGTTTTTTTCAACAAAAGAAGTGACTGCACCATTAGCCAGGCACTGATCTTAATCCTACATAGATTCATTTTTTGACTTTTGTCCAGATGTGTGGGTTAGCTCTAGAGAACACTTGTTAAAGTAACTTTGGCAGTATTTTCCAATATCATCTATGTTACTAATGACACATCTTTATGTTGTGTTGGTTCATTTTTATTTTTTTTTAAGTTTAGGCAATTGGATGGTATAATATAATTTTTTTCTGATGTTTGATTAAGTGAGTTGGGCTGTGTCAAAACCAAATTATATTTACTATTGGATTTATACATATGTATTGGCTTTTACACAAGTTTTGGAATATATTCAAAACATTATCCAGAACAAATGTTAATCTCACTTCAAAGAAACCCACAGCAAATGAATCTTCTCCCCAGAATAAGTTGTTGATGGCAACAGATGTCAAGATATTTTGCCTTAAAGCTTCTCTGGGGCTGTTATCCATTAGACACTTTAAACAGCCCTGAATATTCCTGGTTTGCATCATGCATTATGTGATGGATCGCTCCTGCAGGTGAAATGATGAGTTTCTCATCACTTAATAGTGGTTCTTCAACTTCCTTTTTCCTAAATTTCTATAACAGGTCTTTGTTCTACTACTCTATCTATTTTGATGATCTCACTAGGGTTATTGACAGCAATTGCAAATGACTCTCAGATGGAGGTCTGGATCGCTGCTTGACATTTTGTATTTGTGTGAATGATGTCAATAACACCACTCAGCTCAGCTTGCATAAGACTTTGATTCTTAAGGGATTAGCATGTCTACACCTGTCCATAATTACTCTGAGCACTTTCAAGATTCAATCACCAGCACAAGCTACCTTGGTGTAACTCCTGTTTTCTCTATTTTCTCTGGTAAATCTGCAGCAGTAGCACTGGTGAGCATCACCAACATCAGGAACAAGATCAAGATCTCCTCTTTAGAGCCCAGTCTCGATTTCTCGAGTCTGCATGGTTTCATTTGTGCATCACTTGTACACATCACTGTCTTCATCTGTGATTCTCCCGTCTTCCTTGCCACACACCTCAACCCTGTGTTCGCTCAAAGCCAAGTTTCTATGTCCTTCTTCCAGCTCCAGTCATCAAAGGTCACTACATCTCTGATTAGGCCAAGTGACTGAGCAAAACTTTATGTGTGACAGTAACTTCACTTATTTGAAAGGTTGACTTATATGGAAATACTGTTTTCATGTCTGTCCCATGCATTCATTCTGTGTTTATCTTTGAGCAAGCACGGTAATCATGTTGTCACAGCTGATTTAAGGGTGCCCACTTTCTCTCTCTTTCTCTCTCTCTCTTTCTTTCTCTCTTTTTCTTTTCCACCTTACATGTTTACCTTTTATTTTTTTTATCTTTCACATTCGTATTTTTCTGTTCTCTTTGTCTTTGTGCTTGTTTGCGTCTTACCATTTTTCTTCCATCTTTCGTTCCTCCCTCTCTTTCTCACTTGCTCTCCTCCCCCTTCGCTTTCTTTCCCTTTTTCTGCCCAAAGTTCTGGAGGCCAGCTGGCATGGTTTTCTAGTGGTGTAGTAAAATATAAATATAATAAGGACGTTTTTGAGCTGGTGAATCCATTCTGAGCAGAGAAACATCACCACAGAGCCCACAGATGTGGCACATACTCAGGAGAGAGAGTGAGGGATGGAGAGAGGGAGGAGGAACAAATCCCTCATTTGACATTGAGAATACAGCAGCAGCATTAGGCTGCATTATTGTTGACATTACCAAAGTACTAGACTTGTTATTAGGACACTTAATAATACTCATTTCCAGACCCATATTTTTATTCTGGGAGTGGAACGGAGTAGCTATGTATGATTCATAGCTCAGAAGAATCTTTTTTTTAAATGTTCATCTTCTCAGATGACTGACTATATACAATAAAGTATTTTTGCACCTCTTTCTTAAGGGCCATCCTCCTTTTACACCAACTTTCTTCTGATTTGCTGCACCTTGAAAACAAATGGTTTGTATAATAAGGGGGCGAGGCTTCTGTGCTAGCTAGCAAGAGCAGTGTTCCTGAGATGATATCACCTCTGTCTGATCACCTCTGTCATAGATGTCAAAGAGTTTGAAAAGATGGAAGCAAATTAAAAAAACTACCAAATGTAACTCTAATGGAGCAAACCTGCCACCCTGTCCAGCGTATACTTCACCAATCACCTTATGACAGTTGGAATGCAATCCACCTCCCATAACCCTCAACTGGATAACTGGATGAATGAATGAAACGGCTAATCTGGAGCAGGCCAATCTAAGTATATTGTTTCACTGTAACACATACACATGTGTTCTGTAACCATATGCAAAAAAACAAAAACAAAACAAATAATAGGGTTGATTTTATTAGCATTTTAATATGCAATCTCTATATTTACTTTACAACAGAGCAGATAATACTTGTAAAAGTGCAACTTTGTATAAAAGCATTATGCTTATCTAAATGTTGCATGTGTTCATGTACACTGTGTGTTTGTCAATGTGTGCATGCGTGCATGCATGTAACGCCTCTGTTTAACAACCCGTTGCTGTGTCTATACCTGCATTTGGGTACTTCTGTATGTATGTATTTGAGTGCATGCATGTGTGTTTCCATCTCTCCGTGGCTATGTGTTTAATGTCAGAGCACAGCACAGCCTACTTCAGTCCCCTGGGTAGCTCTTTGTTTGCTTTAGCCATGCGGTGGCTAGCCTAGCCCGCTAACTCCAAGACACATTTAGCCTGGGCTCCACTTTTATATCATCCTGCTTTTATTTTCCTTCTGTCTGCTCTCAGACCAAACACTCTGCACTGAACTGGACTTTAGCAAGACTAGTATTGGTGCCATTCTCAACCATTGACAGACAGGTTTGGTCAGTGTGGTTTTCACTGGCTGACATGTTAGCTCCAGCTTACCATCTTAACTGCTGGCACTGGTTAAGTGGCACCCAATGCCAAAAAAATGTATGGTAAAATATATAAAGGCTACAGATAAGCTCAGCATGTCCACATTGTTTTATCTCCTTGTTTTGAAAGATTAAGGCTAAGAAAATATCATTTATTTCCGCTATGCTGCTTAGAAGCCGACTACATATAGGCATAGTTTTAGGTGTTTATTGCGGTCTGGGGTTTGATTCTGGAGTGTGTGGAGGGACAGAAGAAGAAGGAGGAGGAGGAGGAAGAGGGATGGTGGTTTTAGCCACCAGCTGTTGTTACCTTGAGCATAACGTCCTTTAACCCCCATTACAGCAATCCACCACAAGCCACAAACACGCTAGCTTCAACTGACTGAAAAACAACCCAAACTCACTTGTTTACTAGCTAATGTGCCAAGCCATTTGCTGGCTCTTACTCATTCAAACACTCTGTTTTTTTTTTATCAGCTTCTTAATTTACATCTTGCTCTCTCATTTGTCTATCCAAATTTCCTGAAATATTCTCCAGTCTCTTTGTTAAATTTTTTCTCACCGTCTTTCATTATGATTCAGTTTTTCTATATAATCATTTTTCACATCCTTTCCATCCCTTTCTTTTCACTTCCTTTTGGAATTTTCTTTCATCTGTGTCTTCCTCCTTTTGCCCGATTCAGAGCCTTTGTTGGTTAGGGCCCTGGGTATGCGTGGGTAACCCCGATGCCCATGCAAAGGCTGTGGACTCATAGAGCCTCAGTGTCAGCAGATGAAAGCAGAGGGAGATTCTGGGGCTGGCACCCATCTCCTTCTGTCCTGCCACCATGGTCTCTTATTTCACAGAGAAAATTAATAACTTTAACAAACATCAATGAATGAGGGCCTGATGCTTGGTTGGTTTGTCGGCTGGCCTGGTGTATGTGTGTGTACTGTGTACACATGCCTAGATATGTGTGTCTTTGCGTTAACGGTTGTGTGTTTGAGCTCATACCTTACTTTATGTGAACCATTTTAGTTCTGCTGAAAGAGCCTGACAGGAATAGTTTACAGGAATAGTGTACAGCAGAGAAACTGACAGGTTGATGAATAGTAACAGGGAGACAAGATTTTGGGTGGGGGTGTGTCAGACTCCACTTTGGTTTGATCTGATCAGAACGTTGTCTTCTTGAAACGCAATAGTGTCGTCTTTTGAGGCCAAGAGGAACTGAGAGATGGATGGATGAAGGGAGGGATGGATGGATGGGAGAATGTGACCACTTCTGAGGCATTGTCGACAGCCACGCTGAATAGGCAGCGGGCCTGCCTGGAACCACGCCTGTATTTATGATCTTCAAAGGAAGGATGACACACACACGCTCACGCACATCCACAAATTATTGATAGTTACAGGAAAACACATGCTTGTGCGTGTGGCACATGCAGATTTGCATGCAGATTTCTTCTCACACATAATAAACAAAGCTTTGAACACATCTAGAAAAAGCAGTTCTTACAGCACGTCACACCGTTGATAATGTGTATGTAAGTGGTCACAGCAGGTCAGTTTTAGATAATGTGCATTGCTGTTTAGCTATAAATGGTACCTTTATGGTCAGAGTTGTGCAAAGGTCTTTACAGTTCCTTGGAGGTTTCACACGGGAAGTTATGTGCACATTGAGAGAGTTGTCCACCATATTATATTATTATTCCCCAGTTGGTAGAAGAATAGTTCTTGGAGGTTGCTAGCTGTCACTTGGTAGAATCAGTCACAAAGAATGTGCTGCACCAGAAACCTTCATGCTATTGTTTTGGTTGATAGCCAATTACTGCAGTCACGTATAGTTTGCATAGAGAATGCCAGCTTGTCTGCAAACATTCGCTGACTATTAGAAAGAGCTAAGAGCTAACTAAAGCAAACTCAGCAACTCAGAAAGTTCACCTTCAAAGTAAAGGTTGTGCCTCAGTGTTGCAGGAAACACATTTCAAATGTACAACTTTTACTGTCAGGGCAAACATTTTACACTTTAACTACTGCTTGGAGAGTAGTTTGTGAGTGTTTGCAAAAGCAGACATTCACTAACTACAGAGCACAGTGACAATCCGATAACAATGAAACCAATAAAATTCCAAGGAGGTCGAGGAGTACACCCTACACCATACACAAGAAATCAAGACAGTTTTTCCTTCGCAAACGTTGGTGGCCAGGAAGATGAGGTCACTGAATGACTATTAGGCCGATGTGATCGGGGCTTTAGCATCCAGTTTCACATAGAGACCTCTATCAACTTTCAGCAACCCCTCACCAACCAGTCAGGGAATAGACTACACATTTTTACTGGTGAATGGTGGTTGTCGGCTCAGTTTCTAGGCCTGTATGATTGGGTTGTTACATCATCACACATCCAAAATGGCAGAGAAGTTAGCCTCACATGGTTAGCCACCTTGTGACTGGAAAACCTCAGTACCTGCATCAGCATCTACAACTGTGCAAGAACAAAACTGTTTATGATGCTATCTTGCTCATTGTTAGCGCTTTGGGGGTTCAGTCTTTTGCTGCTTAGGGGAGCAGAGGAACTAAAAACTCCAAATAGTTTGATATTTAAAGCAGTGAGACACAGTTAGCTTGGCTATCTCTGAAAGGATCATAATTAGGACACGGGATCATGCGGTATGCACATGTATGCGCAGTTTCTTGGCTGTGAAGTTGACTGTTGGCAGCATGTGGCAGCAGTTGACTGGTGGAGCATTCACGAGGTTGCTAAACCGGTGAAAAAAATATGGTTTACGTGAAGATTGGGAAAATGTCATACACTTAGAAATCATCTTCATGTTTTGTTGATAGCATAGGTAACGCAGAAGATGAACTACAGATATAAGAACTGCACATTTATATTAATTCAATCATAATATTACAGACACCATCCATGCTGATCTTCCTAGCTGTGAGGAAGTAAATAAGTATACTGCCCGAATAGTAATATCTTTCTTTTATTTGCTAACACTGCTACAATCTGAGGAACAGTCATTAAAAGAAACTCTTAACAGAGATATCTAACCATGCCCTGAAAAAAGCTTTTTATTCATGAAGTATCAAAAGTTCCCAATGAGATTAAATTGCACTATGGGAGCTATTAAACTTTGCAAAGCTAGAAAAAAAATGGGCAAAACACTGACACCTCTATATGACAAATTTTGATTTATTTGAACTAGTCTGCATGCTCCATACCAGGAAAAATTTAATGAATTTACACAAGTGTCAGTATGTGCTCTGTTTCAGCTTAAAGGCAAAAACAAAAATACACAGCTGTTTACTCTGTGTGAATCTCTCTATTTGCCTTTCAGTGTCCCATCAAGACACATGAAAAGCAGTGTTGCAGCAAAAAATACTTTACGGTGTTTACAGACACAAATAATAAAACGTAAACTGTGGAAAGCCTCAGCCTTGTACAGTTCAATTCATTCCAAGGAGCCAGCATTGAGAAACATTGGTGAGACCACTGATTTTCTGCTGGCAAATATTTGAAGAGCTAATTTGGAGGGGTTGGGTTTGCTTGTGTGTGTGTGTGTTTTGTGTGCATGTGGATGTGGATGTGTGCTTCACCTATAGGCAGCAAGAGAACCAAGTAGCCAAGAACTTTTAAATTAAATATGCCCATTTAAAAAAAAAAAAAATTGGCATAAAATTATTGCTATTGATTATTTATTAGAGCACTAATTTAACACTAACTGTCCCTTCTATAACTCAGTCAGTCAACTAGCTGTTCAACAATCTGTCAGTCAGTCAGTCAGCAAGTCAGTTTTTCTGCCAAGTAATCCACCTGCCAAACATCCAGGCAATTAGTATGTCTCACCCCTGGTAATTACCCTATTACGCAGTCAGTCATCCAACATCAAGCCAACTAATGACCCTTGATCTTTATGCAGCCGGGAAAAAATAAAGGCAGGCTACTCCAGGAAATTGATTGCTTTAATTGATTGTGATCGTTGTTTACAATGTAAAACAAAAAGCGGGGTTGTCAGAGTACAGAACTGTCAAGGGCACAGAAACACATAGACAACAACTGGAAATGTGAAGTGGCAGCAATAAAGGGCAAAGCTTGTGTTTGCAGCTTGCCTGTCTGCCAGCAGAGTGTGGACAGGACTCTCCAGCGCGCCCTGTGCCCAAGAGGGGCGGGGTGGGTGGCAGAGTATAGGAACAGAGGGAGCAAAGGAGAGAGAGGAGGGCAGGACTGGCAGGGTGCGGTCTGAAGTGGCAACAGATCGTTTTGGATCACTCAAATCCTTTCAATTCAACTGGAAAGCTACAGCTTGTTGCACGCCGGCCGCATATGGAGAGGAAAAGCCTTCAATCCAGAGAGGGCACCAACCAAAGAGCAGGCAAAAGTGGCTGATGTTCTGACAGTTTCCCAGAGCAAAAGAAAGAGGGGGAGAGAAACCACAACACTGCAACTTGGATATCAGTAACCGCTCTCTCTCTTTAACTCTCTCACCCACCAAATCGACTTTGAACCTGTTTGTTTAAAATGCACGGACTTTACAGCCTGCACACTTACTGTTGATTCTGTAAGGCGGTGGGAGCGAAGTTTCTCAATATAGGGTCGATGTTCTGGAAAAGCTAGAAACTTTTTGGTATCCAAATGGTGCCCCGTGCAGCCGAGGTGCTGAGCTTCTTTTATCCGAGTTTTTCGGACGTGGATTTGCAACTGTCACGGACGATGGAGTCGGTAGCCAAACCGCGGAGGTACTGAAGACATCTCTCTCCCCCGGGAGAGTCCTTCCTCCCCCCGGGGCGATGCGGATCTCCTTCCTCCTGCTCACCGCCTCTCTGTGTGCCTTGGTCCTCCTCCTCCTCGCACCTGCCTCGGAGGGCTGCGGGCCGGGGAGGGGGTACGGCAAAAGGCGGCTCCCGAAAAAGCTCATCCCGCTTGCCTACAAGCAATTCAGTCCAAACGTCGCCGAGAAGACCCTAGGAGCCAGCGGGCGTCCCGAGGGCAAGATAACACGCAACTCCGAGCGCTTTAAAGAGCTGACGCCAAACTACAATACAGACATAATCTTCAAAGATGAGGAGGACACGGGCGCCGACAGGCTCATGACCCAGGTGAGAAGGGGGATGGATGAACAAGTAGTCTACGTATACGTACGCAAAGATGCGATACAGGCCAGTGTTCCTTAATATATCTGGTATTACAAAAGGGGGAAAAGCGCTTTTTTTCTCTTCCTCGTTTTTTTTTTTTTTTTAAAGAAAGAGTCGACCGAAAGCTGATTGTAGCAAGCATGCCACAAGGAGTTGAGTGACTAGGTTAGTAACACTGTTGCATCCAGTTGTCTGCTCAATATCTCTGGTCAGTCAGATGTTTGAACTACAGTGATTGATTTCATTGACTCCGGGTCCTCTGGGTTTTGCTGCCTGACATACTGAACTGTTGCCGACTGTTTTATTTTTTCTTTTACTCGCGCACTTACTGAGTCTCGGTCGTCGCCAATCTTTATGGTTTTCATGCCTAGACGTGAGCTTTGGTGTGCGTAAAGTCACCTCCTTTGGGTCCCCGGGTATCTTTTCCCATCAAATATTAATCTCAGTGTTGTTTTCATATCACAGTGTTCATTTGGCCAACAAGCACACACCTTTCCTCCATATGAAATGTAAATAAAACCCTGATTTTGTTTATGCTCAGCACACCAAATCTCTATCGAACCTTGTTGCACAAATTTAATTTAAACCTTTAAACAGATTCACCAATTCATTTATTCCTACGTTTTTCCATTCATTGAAGGACTAACATAAACCACATTAATAATGCTTCTAACAATGTATAAAAAAATCACCTGGCGCAATTACAGTATACACTATTTGCCGATTCTTTTGTGTTTTTTACAATCTGAGGTATCCTGTATTTATTTTAATGATTATTATTATTTTAGTCACTCGTGCTTTCCTGCTAGCTATAATACTGGGCTCTGCTGTTGTCATACTATTTTTGATCCATCAATTGTCACCACATAATGCCCCTGATTAACAGCCTTATCAGAAACATATTGTACACATTGTAATATGATTTTTCTTTGCATTTGCTGATTGCTACAATGTAATCATTCTTCACAGACAGCTCATTGCTTTCAATTTTTCTTACAGTGTTAACATTCTATCTCAAGTTTATGTAATACTAACCTGGGAAGATTTTTTTATGTTTCTAACAGTCTGCTTTCCTTTTGTTCTTGTTTGTTCCTCTCTTAGCGGTGTAAAGACAAGCTAAATTCTCTGGCCATCTCTGTGATGAACATGTGGCCAGGTGTGAAGTTGAGAGTGACGGAGGGCTGGGATGAGGATGGTCATCATTCAGAGGACTCATTGCATTATGAGGGGCGTGCCGTTGATATCACCACATCAGACAGGTAGGCGAGATAGTTATGTGCTGGGAATAGGCCGGACGTTGGCCAGAGAACATTTAAACTGCTTGTAGTGTGTGAACTGTGACACTCAACAAGTTAAACTGTCAGTTAACTTATCTGCAATGTGACGAGTCAAGCAATTGGTAAACAAATACGACACATTTTTTAGCTGATAGCAAGTTCACACATTTCAGTCAAAATGTGGGAAAAATTCCTTTCTACATAAATGTCAAAGTAAAATAGCCTATTCTTGTGAAGAATTGAAATTCAGACTGTTGAAAATTAACTATAAATTTTTGTCCTCCCAACAGGGACAGGAATAAGTATGCTATGTTGGCTCGCTTGGCTGTAGAAGCTGGATTCGACTGGGTCTATTACGAGTCCAAAGCCCACATTCACTGTAGTGTCAAGTCAGGTAAGAGATTGAAATTAGAACAGTGTACAGTATGTATGCGTTATCAAAGTGTCTCTTGGTGTGTTTTTGCTTTTGTGTTCAGCTGTTATTACTGCTAATGAGGCTGATGCTAGACCATTTGACAGAGAGCCACTAATGGTTTAGTTTCCCATTCATTGCCTATATTAACACTCTGGGTGTGTGCTTAAGTGTAGGGTCTACTGGGAACCAATCAAAGCAGGCTGTGCACCTGTGCTCTTTGCCCAATTCAGCCTCACATTTTGGTCTTAATAGATGTTGTATAGTCATTATCAAACTAAAACATTAGTGATCAAGGTTTTAGGATATTTAGCTGTAGATGAAAGGAATGGAAACAAATGTAAGTAGACTTTTTTGCATTTAGTGCAGGACTCTCTGGCAGCTAATGCTCCACATGCACATTTTTCATCAAACACCATAAAAGTTATATGGGGGGTAAAATTAAAATATTTAAATTGTTTGACATAATAGTATTTTATGTGTCTTGACTGTATAGTCAATCTGCATTATTATGGTAGATCCTTAATATTGCAGTACACATACTTTATCAGATACTTCCTTCATGCAAACAATAGCTGAAAACATTCCACCTCCAGCTATTCTAACTTTTAAGACACATAAGAAATGCATTTACCCATGTCTGGTACCACCAGTTATTTGATGCCAAACTGCATTCTAGCAGTCTGCTGAGGTTAGTAGCCTACTACTTATTAACTCTCTCTTTGTTCGCTGTTGCTTTTCCTTCAGAAGGTTTCTCTGAGATCTCTTATCTGAGTCTTATCACCCCCTAGTTTCTGCAGACTTCTGGATTACAGACACACACCTTAGACAAATATTTGGCTGCCTTAAGGCAGCCCTTTCAGACAAACACCCATGCACATTTATCCTGATTCATTTCTGTTTCACAATTATTTTGCCTTAATTAGTGATTCTATTCTATTCTGTTCTATTCTATTCTATTGTTCTCCCCCAGTTCATTTAAGGTGATAGTACTATATAGGCTTAGTAATAGCAGGATGCTTTGCTAAGATTCAAGCCTATTGCGATGTCTCAGTTTGTATAGAACCGCTGAGACTGGAGCATGTGACCCAGTTTAAAATACAAACTCTTCTGTAATCCAAACAGTATCTAGAACCTGAGTCTGTGTACTTTCCTGGCTCTCTGACCCCAGGCCGTGCTCTGGCTGTGGTGATACAATCAGCTGGTTATTCATTAGCTCTTACTGACTTCCCCTTTTTTGCCACCTCATCTCACTGCATCTTAAAGGGCCAAATAGCTCAGATATACTTTGCAACACTGGCACTTCATCAATAGACCCAAGAAAAATAAAATAGTATAAGCGAGCATTTTTCTCTGTTAACTGTTGGCATGAAAAATCTGCTCTAGAAAGACAGAAATACGGTACATGTACATATCATGGCACTGAACACTGTTTCCATTTCAGAGAGCACTACATGAAAAAATATGACATTACAGCATCGGGATACTAATCTTTTCTTTTTTTTAAAGATTCCCATTACCCCAAGCATTTGATTTGCCTTAGAAAAAACATTTGGGAACTATTTAATGTATTTCAAATCATATCAATTTATTGTAAGAATTACTTACAATGACACATAACCATATTTAAAGATTTCCTCACACAATGAAAGGACAAGTAATAGTTTAAACATCCAGCAATCAGCTCTTAATTGATTTGTTTAAAAGCAGATAAAAACATTTTTCTGAAGTGGTTGAGTAGTTTCTAAGCACACGAAGAGAGCAAGAATTAGATAGACAAGAAAGCAGTTTGAACCTTGACTTTGAGTCATAATGTATACATGTGTTAACAATCCACCACTAATCCACCGAGATAAAGTTCTTCAAGAGTCAAAGTCTTACCTGCTTTATACTCAGTGACCCAGAAAAATGTGAAATCCCTGTAGAAGACCAAATGCCACGGTGCCTGTTCTTCTCTCCTGAGAGGACCTCCGACATTTCTCTTTCTTTATGCTTTGTCTCATTCCAGCATTAGCACTAAATAATAACAATAATCATCATGTCTTTTGTTCTTAAATTCAACAGAACACTCTGTGGCAGCCAAAACCGGTGGTTGTTTCCCTGGTGATGCTCAGGTTATTGTTGAAAGTGGTGCTACTAAACAGATGCGCGACCTCCTCCCTGGTGATCGGGTCTTGGCTTCCTCAACAGCAGACGGCCATGGTCCTTTTCTCTACAGCCCAGTCCTATCCTTTCTGGACCGCCAGCCCAATGCCACAAAGATCTTTTATGTTATTGGGACTGATGCAGGATTCAATATTACTCTCACAGCTGCTCACCTGATCTTTGTCACAGACTGCACTGCTGGGCTGAATCAGCTAGAGGAAGAGCCCTTATCGGGTTCCACGTGGGAAGGCAGGCCTAGATGGGGAGTAGGTCAGAGGACGGTTTTTGCCAGCGAGGTCCAGCCAGGACAGTGTGTGTTTACATCGGCAGGGGAAGTGAAGTCACAGCCAAAACTTTCAGTTGTGACTTTTGTGAGTGAGCAGAAGAGCATTGGCTTGTATGCCCCACTCACCCAGCATGGGTCTATAGTGGTAAATGGTGTATTGGCATCTTGTTATGCTGCTGTGGACAGTCACCATTTGTCCCATTGGGCCCTGGCCCCGCTAAGACTCTTCTATAGCCTGATTGGGCCATCAGAAGCACAGAATAATGGGCTGCACTGGTACCCTTGGCTACTACATTGGGTAGGGAAAACGCTGCTGGATACTACACACTTCCACCCCTGGTCTGTTGAACAATGACATAGATAAGAGGCGCAGAGACATGTTTCACCATGATGTCTTCTTTCAGATAACACTAGTATGGAGCACTAGAACGCAAAGCACAACAACCTTTCTTTTCAGAAGAAATCAACCGAGGGACCACCAAAGACCATACATTTTATAATGTAAATATGTTTTGTAGTAACTCCACTTGCCTGTATTTGCTGTACAAGTTCTTTTGTTGTTTATGAAAATGAGATAAAGAGAGAAAATGAGAAAGGACACATTATTCTAGTAACAGAAATAAGGAAAAATAGTATTTCCAGTTTAGTTCATTTGCAAAAAAAATTTAAAAGACATGAAAAAAAAATCTGAAAAAAACAAAGATTGTGACTGAGAAGTGAGACTGTCAGGTTTTATCCTTCGTTAGTACTGTATTTACTCCAGTCTGACAACATTTGAGCTTCTTGATACAGTTTTGTAAAGCCTCTTTAGAGTCTCAGGCTTAAGATGACACATGAAGAAAAAAACAAAAGGAGAAATTAGTGACTGAACAAGGTGAGATGTGAAACTTTAAATGTACATAGGTATTTATGCAGTTAAGTCATTGACTTTACTTAGTTTACTGTTAGATTCATCACTGCAGTAAATTCACTGATTCTTTACTCTTCCTTTTAGAGTCTATGTTATATATTAGCAAATAATTTACAGAAAAATATTTAACTAGACAGTTTATTACGTTCATTACTTTGTTCATGGTGAGATTTAAAGTAATTGCAGTGTGGCAACGTACTGGTGTTGCATTGTTTTTTGACATCTCAAAAAAAGGAATTTGTTGTAACAACTGGATGGCAGAGAAACAATATGAGCAGTATTTGTGTTACGCTTTGTACACATACTGTTTAATTCTACTTCACAACATCTGTCACTTACTGATGCGGGAAT
Organism: Hemichromis elongatus; assembly: GCA_015108515.1. Taxonomy (NCBI): domain Eukaryota; kingdom Metazoa; phylum Chordata; class Actinopteri; order Cichliformes; family Cichlidae; genus Hemichromis; species Hemichromis elongatus. Next base: position 10,630 of record VUQR01007296.1, on the reverse strand, counting down.
TGATTAACGGTGCTATGGTGGCTGCCCTGTCTCTGCCATCCGGTTTTACACAACTTGATTGTGTTAAACAAATTCATGTGGCTCATTTATACGTCTCCTTGTTGATTATCAGGTGTTTTAATTTAAACTGTTTTATTTGTTTTAAATTGTTTCAGGTTTCCAATTTTCTGATCAGTACACTCAGGCTGTATTCAACTACTGTATTAAGTAGCTAGCTAGGCATCATATTAAAAACAATACTTATTTTTATTCTTAAGCGTTTAATAGGTGTTTATTTGAAACTTTGCATGGTCTTTTTTGTCTTCCGTCTTTTTATACTTAGCAGTATGCGAAGCAGGTCTAATCTTTTTTGATAAATGGCTTATTGGAGATGAATAGATATGTAATATATAGTTCATATTGTACACATGCTCCTCCCAGTTGAGTTGCTATGTGAAGACTCAAACACTGCAGTCGGTCTGGAAAATTGAAGGCATTCTTTTGTATGACTGCTCAAAGATTTGTCACATATGTATATTAAGCTATTGTTGGAGAGACTATTTAAAGATCTATTTTTTAAAAAATGTAAATGCAATATTTTTTTCTGGCAACTCTGTTCATAAAATGTGTATTTGAAACATAAAAGTTTTCTCTTGTTTGTTAAAACTAAAATCTATTGTGCTTTTATAATAGCCAAAAAATCAAAACAAGATCATGACAATGCAATACAAAATATCACAAAGATATAGATTATGTAATAAAGTAAACTTTCATGGCTATTCTGCTTGTTGTGATAGAAATGCTCTTTGTCTTTTCAAGATAGTCTGTGCTTACAAAATGGACTAGCAAAAGGATTTCAGGTTATGTATTGACAGATAAAACATAAATAACCTATTGGTGACTTTATAAAGTGACACATCTATAACTTAATATACCAGCAGCTGTGGTTAGGGTGGGCTGCTGTTGGGTTTCAGTACCAAGGACAGCAGCTCTCTGTAAAGCTCCTCTTTCCTCCCCTTGATGCCTGAAAGCTTTTTCTTTTTTCCAGGATAGGAAATTATTCAGTGAGCACAGTACCCCCTGCTGGATGCTTCAGCATTTGCAGAGAAGCAAGAAGAAGAAAGAAGGCCCAGGCATTAAATCCAGTCTGATTCCTTTTGGGCTGTTTAGATTTCTTCCCACAATCAGAGGATAACTACGGATAACTGGTGATTCTGAGCTGGCTGTAGGTGTGAATATGAGAGTGAAGCTTTGTCTGTCTCCTTCTCAGCCCTGCACCAGACTGGGAACCTGTCCAGGACATAGCCTGCTTCTTTCTCTAATGGAAGAAAGTAGAAGGATGGATGCCATGATAAACAACATGCTGAACACAACTTGTTTTTCTTAGCTGAAGGGGAAAAAAATGGATTAATAAGAAGTACTTTCAGATTTTCAGTTTGTTAAAATGAGTAATGATCACAAATAGTGAGCAGAGGGAGAACTGCTTTTTCTATACGTCTCTCATAGTCTTGTTACTAAATGCAGTACTTAAGTTATTGGACCACCTCTTGTAAAAACAAGAAAACAGAAACATTAAGGGATATATATATATATATATATATATATATATATATATATATATATATATATATATATATATATATATATATATATATATATGTTGAGATGGC
>VUQR01007294.1:893-11795 GCA_015108515.1 Hemichromis elongatus | reverse complement strand
CCTCCCCCAAAGTTAAAAAAAAAAAAAAAAAAAAAGTTTACAATGGGACCACTTGTCCACTACTTTATGTCTGCTAACATCTCATGGTCTCTGGTTGATATGTTGATGCTAGTCTCTTTCATGTGGAGTCCTCTTAACTGTGGGTATATGTACATGTATATGATATAAAGAGGTGCTGAGAGAAGAGAAAGGTAGTCCATCCCAGTTGTCGTAGGGATAGGTCGCCAGTTCATCAGAGGCCTGACAACCTTTCACACCTACAGCTAATTTAGAACTGACCCCCACAGGTACAGGGAGAACATGCAACCTCATCACAGAAAGACTGGCCAGCAGATTCAAACCAATAAGGCTCTTGCTTTGAGGTGACAGTGCTAACCACTTCAATATTTTGCCACCACTTTAAATCTACATAAGTGAACAGCCTAGCGTTTGACTTCAGTCTGTTACTCACTAGGAAAGAAATTATTCAAGCGTAATCAAAGGCATTACAAGCTTTGATTAATTAGATCTGCATCCCCATTTCAGTTTTTTGCATAGTGTGCTCATGTTTAAATTACTTCAGATTTATTAAGAGCAAAGTCAGGCTACTTACACATCAAACCTTAGATTCTGTTTCTCTTCAAAGAAGAAATCCAGGACAAACTTTCTGACGAAATCAGGATTCCGAGTGTTATCGATAACCTCTGTCCTGCCAAACTACAGAAAAAAAGAAGTGATAATTGGCTGTAACATTAGCATTGATTCGAGAGTCAATATTTGCTATAAAACTTGCATCAAGAAAAAATTACACCAGAGATGCAACTGAGTAAAATTCATGAGGTTCAGCAGCAAGTCATTAAGAAATTTACACATAGAACTGGAATTCATAGACACAAATTCTCCTTTGGAAAACTCAGTATGACACTGAGCTGCACTGTGTTTTGCTGAACCTTGTTCCCCTAGAGAAATCAGAGTGTTTCTTTGGAGGGCGCTCTCCACCCTGCGAGCCCACAGAGATTCAGTCCCAGCCTCTCTCCTGGGCCAGACTGTCTCTCCATCACACTGACAATCACACCAGTAATCCCCCGGTGGACCGCTGGCCGTGGGGCTGTGGCATGGCCTGACAGCACCGTGTAATGAGCTATTGATCTTGGCACTGCCTCACCACAGCCACAATACCTCGACTCATGTCCTTAGTGCCCAGCGCACATAATCCGCGCTATCAACCGTGTCCCAAGCCTATCCATTACCGAGGACTCGCAGGTTACTATATTAGACCTCAGAACTGACCCGCCGTATCGACCCACAGGGAAAAGCCTGTGATATTTTCTTGCGGTGTTACTATTTCCAGGAAGGGAGGCCTTTGGTTTATAATCTGACTCTGACATGATTGGTTAATAGATGTTAGAGCTTTGTGGACATAGGTTAGGAATGGCTTTGTTAGTGATTTTTTTTCCTTATTCTTGGGTAAGTGGGGAGTTTTAAAAGCAGTGTCAGCATAAGCTCTAGGACTGTAAAATGAGTTAGTTACAGATGTAATCCTATTACACATATGTGCTTTTTTACCAACATTCCCCTCCTTTCATCTATTGTTTTTCACTAAAGTACAGCCAGGGAACATTTATTCACTGTCAGAAATACGCTGGGTCACAGAAAAACTGACTCAAGGCTAAAAAACTGTTAAATAACAACAACACTGGTGCACAGAAGAAAGACCTGCGCTTCAATTTGTTTTCTGTTTATGCCGTTATGTGAGCCTTTTTGGTTTTTTTGCATTTATAGGGTAAGCTAAATGGAGTTCATAGAGACTGTAATACAATAGCTGCATAAGGGATCTTTGAACCATTTGTTGCAAATGGTTTAAAAAGATTTGTTTCCTTTGAAATCTGCAGTTCTTAAGCTGGTAACTACACATGTCTTAAAGCATATTTGACAGGTATTAAAATAAAAATTCAGCACTACCACATATATTGGAATTGGAGTAACTTTAGCACAACATGGATGTATATTTGCCCTAGAATACACTGATCTTGGATTTAACCCTCAGAACCGGAATGTATACAAACAATAATTCAAACAGCTCATAGAAAGAGGTGATTATTGCCATCTTAAATATAATCTTAAAGCCTTTCAAATCCAAAAGTTCTTTCAAATTAAAGTCTTTTTTTGTAACATTGAATAGTCATGATTAAATAAGTCAAAATCAGATTTAAAGGTAGGAGTTCAACTAGCTATCAAGCTAATCTGCTTCACCAGGACTGTGTGGGTGTGTTTTGAACAAATTTAATGAGCAGAGGCTTGACATCTTAAGAAAATAACCCCATGATTGTCATCATATTTTGATTCAAAGGTTGCTAAATCCTGATTGCTGCAGGGAATGAACTCCCACCCACTTCAAACAAGTGAGAGAAACTCTCATTAAATACGAACACAGAAATATTACAAGTAAATCAAAAGAAGTAACACCCCAAAATTCATAGTACGATCGCAATCTTGCTGTATCTGTGTCCTATAATCCAAACAACCAAACGATTTTAGTCAAAGTGTACAGTGGCATTGCTGACATCAGACTACAGAGTGTTTCCATGTTTTTGTTTGTTTGGTTTAATTTAAATCATAAATACCAAGTAAAAATAAAGTGAACATGAAAAGTGGTTGAAATTAAAGAAGCTTAGTGATTTTAATGGGGATAGACCGAAGGCTGCAGACAAACTAGACGATTACCTTATGGGAACCCATGTTTTTATTTTCAAGATGCCGACTTGTCTGCAAACACTTCGATCACTCAACTCACCACTGAAATGATTATATTTCAAACGATGAAACGCTCAAGATGAATTAGGGTTTAGCAGTCAATTTCACAGTGGCTGCCAAGTTTAGCTAATATCCAATGCACAGTCAAGACATCTCTTGGCCCAGCATAGTCCATACGTTTTTGGACAGTGGCAGTTTTTTGGGGGGTTTTTTGCATCTGAACATCACTACCGTGGATTTTAAATCAAAGAATCAAGATGTGTTTAAAATGCAAATGTGGCAGTGGCTTAAGACACCAACTGTCTGCCATCTATAATCCAGTTTTGAGATCCCTTCCCAGGCCACGCACATCCTGGGTCATCTGACCTCAGTAAATCACATGATAGGATGGGGTTAGGTTTCACAGCAGGTTCACCCGAAACCTTGGCTGATTGTGACCTACACCCGTTATCACAATTCGGCTCATGTGATTAGGTAGATGATCAGCAGGGAGTCCATGTCCCTCTTGGGGACATTCCCATAGGGCTTAAATCTGGGGCTCTCCACCTTTTGACCTTAGAACTGAAAAAGCTTCTCGGATGAGAATAACTTAAAGGAGTGCTGACGCTTTTCTTTCCAAGCTCCTTAGAAGCTCCAAGAAGTTTACTTCTTAATTAGCTTTGTATTCAAAAACAAATTAAAAAAGATAAAAAGGCCTGAAGAAATATCTGAAAAAAATAAGTGTTGATGAAAGATAAAAATGTTAGTATTTGGTATCTATACACTTAAATTCTTAATATGAGGTCCAAAGACATGTTGGTACAAGTGAAGGAGGCCATCATTAGGCTGAGAAAAGTGTCTTGATGCAAGCTCAATGATCCAGGTAAGTAAATCCCAAAAGTTGATTCTGTGCATCTGGTCATAGCGTTTTCAGTGGGAGAAACATTTTGTCAGTAATCCAAGTGACCTTTTCAGTCTCAGCTCACTGCAGGTTTCCCCAACTTGATAAACAGCACATTTGCAGAATGACTGAAACTAGGCCGACTGAAGGAACAATGGGCTGGGAGGTCAGTTCCTTGATCAATAATATGCAAATTATCATGACCATTGATTAGCAACCACTGATCAACAATCAATGGCCATGAGTACCATTCACAGAGAGTTGGGGAATGGCTGCATTCTTTTCCTTTTCACGTAAATACCCTCCTTGACTCCCTTCTCAAACCAGCGTTCCTCCCTGTCCAGGATGTGTACATCCTCATCAATGAAAGAGTATCCACTGTAGAGCCCTGGCCTGACGAGGTAGCTCTTCTGTGTTGTGTCATCCACTTAGCCAGAGGTTGTTTGGTTTCCCCAATGTATAAATCCTGGTAATCCTCCTGGCACTTAACAGCATACACTATATTACTCTATTTGTGTCGGGGGACCCAATCCTTGGGGTGGACCAATTTTTGCCGCAGCGTGTTTTATGGCCACAGAAACACCGTGTTTAGAAAAAAATCCATCTAAACTGTCCCGATATTCCTGACACATATGGGATCACTCAGGTTTTTTGTTTAGGCAGCAGCTGTCCTTCTCTCCTAGATTGGCTGGAGCTTTCTTTAGGTCCCTTCCCAGCTGCAAATGTACTGTTTATAAGGTTGGAGAAACCTGCAGTCAGCTGAGAGTGAAGAAGTCACTTTGATGAGTGATGAAACGTTTCTACCACTGAAAACGCCAGATGAACAGAATCAACCTTCTGAGATAGCCTGAGAAAACAAAAATCAAGCTATTATAGTGAAAAACATAGAATGCTGAAGAGCATGATGACAGAATTATTTCCATGGTTCAAAAAGTTAATTCACAACATCTAGACATACCCATAAATGTTCATGACATGTCCATCAAAGTTTTGAGGAGGTAGGTGTATCATTTTCAAAGGCAGGAGACAACATCATCAGTGGACTTATAGAATGCTTACAAGAATGTGCAAACCACCAAATTAAACCTTGGCAGAAAACATCTAAAAGAGTCTGCACAGTTCTAATAAAAATTCTTTGGACACACAAAACTCAGATTAACTTGTACAAGATTTATGGGAAGAGAACATATAGAGTAGCCAGTGAAACAGGGCCTTCTGTTTATTGATGATGTGGCTGCTGCTAGAAGTAGCAAGGAAAAAAATGTGAAAAAACATAAAAATGTGTCACTGACCAGAAACATATGGACCTAACTCTACTGGACCAACAGGGTAAAGGTTTGTTATGCTCTTAAAATATAAGCACTACAGTGACTGTTTGTGGGGAAAATGGATCTGAGTTCATTGTGTGATGATTACAGTTACACAAACACAATCTGGGACTTGTTTAACTCCAAGAATTGTTTCCTGGTGATTTTCCTTGGATTTAATTCTATAAAGACTTTTATTAAAGACAAAAAAAAAAAAAAAAATCACATGCTCGCTGTCTGTTAACAAGACAATAAGATTCCTTTGTTGTGGGGAGGATGATAAATAAAAGTACCAGCTTAATAAGCTACTCTAGCTTCCCAGAGTTTAGTCTGTTGAGTGAATGCAACTATAACACTGATTTGATGAAATACAGTTTGCATCTCCACAAAATTCTATTGGTGTAGCTCTACCTTCATTTCTGGCTCGAGGGCATGTAATCACACAGACAGAGCTAAGACAGAGTAGTCTGCAGTCATCTGTGGGTTAGCACTGCTGATTTGTTGACCTTTAAGTGGAGGATCATAACTGTTCACTGAGGAAACCCGAACCGCTTGTGATCATAAAACAAATGAGTAAACAGTCTGATGCAACTGGAACTGAAAAACTCCAGCAATCAAGCTTTAGCATCAGCTTGGAATGTCATAGAATGAAATTATTGCATTAGCAGGGCTCATTATGTGCACAGGTTATGCAATATTAGCGGTATACACCATCTATAGCTTTGTTTTGCATAACAAATATGACCTATAAGTAAGATAATACAGCATCAAAATGATACTTCATTAGCTGAGTTCTTGCCATCACATGGTTGCTGCGTGCATTTGAAGTTTTTATAAAAACACATCATACAAATTTATTGCACCTTATTTTGGTGCACAAGGTCTCTATACTGTGCACGCATAATAAACAAAACATTCAGCCAATAAAAAAAAAACATTCATTCTCACAGGACGTTTGCATGTAAATGTAACTGAATGTTAATGAATCATTTCTGCATAAACTGCACTTGCACTCTGCAAATGACATATAGATTATTTACATAATGCATAATGATGCCGAGAGCACACAAAGGATTTCCAGGTTTCCATCCATGTGCAATTATCTCCTCGAGGTGTCAATATGTAAGGCTGGCGGAGAGATATTTACTCTGCTGATTGTGCTGCAATTCATGCAGTGCTTTTTGATTAAGCCCCCGCCACATGGAAAGCAAAGGTGTGAGGTGTGTTAAAATGAGAGGATCAACCACAGCCAAATAGTGTGACTAAAGTACATAAAGTGACTGGAGGCAACATGTAGGCAAACTAGATGAGGGAATGTCGAGGTGGGATGTGGGACATGAACTGTGTGAAGGACCTAATAGGAAAAAAAAGAAAAGAAAATGAAGTTTATTCAAAATGTTAATGAGCAATGCATTGTCACATGACCTTGCTTTGAAAACAGTGACAGTGGATGAGACAGCAAGATGTCAACGGGAGCAGATGGTGCATTTTTGATAAGGTGGAAAAAGAACTGACCTTTTTTTTTCTTACTGCCCTGAGTCATGACAAGAATCCATTTCATTCAACATCATAAAATTATGAGCCTTTTAATTTATTTATTCGATCACCTCCACTATGAATTCACCAGTTTGGGCCTGATATGTGGAGCTTTTTTTCCCCTGGTGTTCAAACTGTGGTTTCACTTTCTGGGCAAGTGAAGAGGCTGACACTTCCAATTTTCTACAAAATGTTCTCGGGGGGGAGTTGTGAGTTGCCTCTGACTTCAGCTTAATAACCCCCATTTTAGGTTCTGATTGAAAATCACTAACACTGAAGAAAACTCATTTATATCATTCCCTATAAAAAAATAAATAAATCTGGAAGATATGTAAACAAAAATATTGGATATTGTTATTGGGAACAGAAAGGTTGCTTAACTTACCTCCCTCCATTCTTTGGTTCCGACAGCCTGCAGATACAACACAACCACTGGAAGGAAAAGTGGAGGAGTAGAGGCCAAAAAGGAAGCGTGAAGAAAAGGAGAAAAAGCACGCTTTTTAATCTCAGTCACTAGTGTAATGGTTTCTACATGTTGCCACCTACATATCAACACACTCACATCCACATATACTTCTGTTAGATCCGATGTGGCCGCAAGCAGAGTCAGACAATTTCTTCTTAATCACAATGAAAGACCACTATAAAAAATGTAGAATTTTTAATATCCACTGGTGATATTTACACTCTATTAACAAAGCAGCTGTCAGTAAGAACAATAACAACATATTTTCATTGTACATTTCTCTCATTTTCACACTTTTCAGCCTGATCTCGCTGCGTAACTGTGAGGGAGTAATCATTCTCTACATTTTCTGCCTCGCAGATATGCTGTCACCACCTTCAGCCAGGCCTCTCTCTGGCTATTAATATGCATGAATATTACAAAAAATGCAGAACTGCTACAAGGCATGGGTCTAAAGAGCAAATAGGTAGGGTGCCTTTGCAAACTCCCCTCTCACAGAAAATAACAGAATCAGTTGTGACCAAACACATACCAATTTAATAATATCTCATCAGCCTCACCTGTACTTAGTGTTCAGGGTTGATTGCATGTTAGCATATTCTAGTTCAAACAGGCTTGTCTAAAATACTGTAATGTATTATATGAAAAATACTATTCTTCCATCTAAAAAAAAAACAAGAAGCTTAAAAAAAGGTTTCCACAGAAACCTATTTCATCCATGTTTTTTTACATCTTGCAGTAACCCTGCAAGTACGATCCAAGATACATGTTTATATTTCATCTTTATTTTGACTTATATTATATGCATGAAACTGCAGCGGTTATGCAGTGAGCAGTGAGTGCCTCCAACGCTCACACCTAATAATGAACAGAAACTGTAAATATCAGATGAACAACCACAACCCTGACGTTCCTCTGGTTGGAAAAAAGAAGAAAAAGTATACAGAAGTGTATGGGAAAATTACCTTATAGCCACTTCCTGATTAATTTATAATCTTAATCACTTATTGTGAGTCTTGTGTTTCAGAGTGTTCATATTGTTCCCATGATGTTCGCTGTGATCCATTTAAAAACAGCGAGAGCCTTTCCCCTGTTTTCCTTCAAGCCAAATCGTTGCCTTTGTGTTGTATGACAAAAAGCATCAGTGAGCACAGATTAAGACTTTAAAATGTTTAAAATGTTTTATATATGCAGTCTGTGACAGTGCACCTGAAGCACCACAGCTGGTGTGGCTCTGTTAATGCATTGCTCCTGCTATGCAATGCATTGAGATAAATTATAAAAGCCTCACAATAACAGTACTAACATGCTGACATTTAGCATGTACGAAGGTCTTATTGTTACCACAGTCTACTCAGTCTAGCTTCTTAGTATTTATTCTTTGGATATTAATAATAACCATGATGTCATTAGTTTTGTTAGTGTTTGTTCATAAAACGTATTATAGAAAAAGAGTCATTCTGAGCAGAGGATGGTGCAATGACCAAACTGATTAGCAGCATATTTGTCTTGACATGTCTACAAACGAAAATGACCAAACCAACAAACATTGTCCATGGTTATCTTCAGTTTAATACTTGCCTTAGTTCTCCTTAATCTTTCTGATAAAGATTTAAACAAAAATTCATCAGATTGATATAATTTTGATTATAATTCACGCATAAGTTGTTGAGCTATTTCACTCAATACAGCTTGCTGATCTCATAGAGGAGCTGCTAAGGTAAGCAAGTCACCAAGCATTTTACAGTTTATCAGTGGATCGTGTATCTGCTATTTTGATTGGACAAAGTAGAAAAATATCAGCCTCCAAATGATGCTAGAGGACAAGTCAGGAAATGACTAAAGTTTGTTTTTTTTATCCAGAATTTCCCAGCATTCAATGATTGCTGAGATAGTTCATTCAGACCTTAGACACGGCAGACCAAATGTACCATACCAAAAGCCTTAGAGGCTGTCTTTTTAAACCAAGCATGGCTAAAACCTTTTAGCCTAAAAAAAAGGACTTAATATGACATATGACTTAAACATTTTTTGTTGCGTGCAAAGAATGTACCTTCCCTTAATAATAAATTGCAATGTGAGTGTAATCTGGCTTATTTTTACAACAACTGATTCCTTTACAGATGAGCATTACCACCTTTGCAAATTTACTTTTTCGTGTCCACGGTATATACTTCTAAAATTGGCCCCAAATAATTTCTCTAACTAGTTAGAATACAAACATTAATGTTTACCGTGCCCTGCTGTGCTTTGTTCAACATTATATCTGTGTTCTGAGGGCAAAAGTTACTTTCAGCAGCATAAATATGCAATAACACAGAGGCAGACCAATTATAACCCACAGATTTATTATGTTTATCATGTCAAGCTCAAACACAAACATGTTCATGCATAAGCTAACAACTAACACTCACAAAAGGCCTTATAGGGTGTATTAATAATTGGCCAAGTGTTGCTGTTTGTGTCTAGACAGACACCATCAGCCACTTTGTGCCTCTGTGAAGTTTAGACGTGAGCTCTAATGAACTTCAGACTGTCTGGACCGACAGACGATTAAAACCACATTTTCCCTCCTAATGAGCAATTAAGAGAGGAGAGATAAGACAGAAAGAAGAGCAGACAGGAATGGGTTTGGGCAGAGGGTTTGAAATAAAACAATCTTTTCTTTGTCTGGCTATTAGCCATGAGGGCAGGAATATTGCTGCTTAAATGAGGTTTATAAATTTGATTAATCCAAGTTAATCAGTCAGTGAATTAGCCCTCAATTGAATAACAGAAAATAAAACAGTGAAGGCAAATGAACACCAGGGGTTCAATCTGTTTGTCTCAAAGTCATACCCCTAACTGCAATAATGATGTTGCTTTGACTGAGATCAGAGTCACGGGACCTTAATGTTCCCCGAAGGTTGCAGAGTTGAAGTAGCCCAGACTCGAACTAATCCCCAGTAAAGCCATTCGAGTGTTGTCCGTCTCGGAAGAACCTGACTGATTGCCTGCTTTATGGAAAGTGACTGACAAAGGAAGGAGCCCATCTGGTCAGCCGCACAGCAGCCAAATCACGAGGCAATTCCGTATCCCTCCTCCCATGACTCCTGACAACAATCTGGCTGCAGGATGGGCACACAGGGGACACTAAACATGAATGATTCAGAATTGAGCGCAAATCATATCAACTTCTAATCGGAATGCACATTTTAGCAGTATACAGGTCATGCTACAGAAATAGAAAGTCTCCAGCAAAGAGGAATCTGCAAATGTGGATGTTAACACATTCATACCAGAATCTTTTGTCCAAAGACACAAATGATGATTATATCATTACTATTCTTCAAAAGCAAATGAATCCAGGATTTTGTTTCACTTGGTTGTTTTCAAAGAGCAATGTTGCTTTTATCTTGGCTCTCTGTGTCTGCCACACAGAGACCAAAATAAGAGCATTTTACTTCACTACCAGTATCAGGAGTAAAGTACCTTTTTTACAGATAAATTTCAAATAGCAGAGCTCAGCTACATGAGCCAAATCATGCAGATCCACATTACATATCTGAAGAAAATAAATGACCGCAGTTTATTAGGTAGCACTGACAAAAACATTTCCACATACACATGGACTGCATGGCTTCTAGGCCAGCAGGGTTGTAAACATTTCCAGATGCAGTTACAGCATCCCGTTACATAGAAATATATAGGGGAAAAAAAGCTGCCAACTACCTTTCCTCATGGACTCGGTCAGTTTTGATTCATGCTGAATATAACATGAAGTACATTTTTTAAGATAAAGTTTCAGTGTGTGTAAAAACGCAGGATAAAGAAGAATGCTATTTATCATTTGATTGGGGATTTTTTTAGCCTATTAGCATGTAGGCTACGTTAGGGTGACCAACCGTCCTCTTTTCCCCGGACATGTCCACTTTTTACGTTCCGTCCGGGGGGATTTTTGAGATTAATAAAAATGTCCGGGTTTTATGAACCTACATCAC
>VUQR01007291.1:5631-18611 GCA_015108515.1 Hemichromis elongatus | reverse complement strand
CCTTTTAACTGGAAGAAACCTCTGGCAGAACCAGGCTCAGGGAGGGGCGGGGAGAGGGAGACAGGGCAAAGACATGCTGTGGAAGACAGCTGGAGATTATTAACATGTATGATTCAATTCAGAGAGGTCTATTAACACAGTGAGTGAGAAAGGTGACTGGAAAGGAAAAACTCAATGCATCATGGGAAACCCCGGCAGCCTACGTCTATTGCAGCATAACTAAGAGAGGATTCAGGGTCACCTGGTCCAGCCCTAACTATATGATTTAGCAAAAGCAAAGTTTACAGCCTAATCTTAAAAGTAGAGATAGTGTCTGTCTCTTGTGTAAAAAAAAAAAAGCAGTGTCAAAAACTGACTGCTGGAGTTGTCATGTTAGTTGTTTTGTGCAGTGGCTCTGATTGTAAACAGTTTGCTGCTGCTGGTACCGCTCATGAACTTTACATAATTTAACTGTAAGAAAATGGATGGCTAGATGGACAATTAGCTAATGAAATTAAAACTTCCACTGGTGGACTGACCTGTATGTGCGGTGTAGTTCCATCATTTTGTCCTCCAGCTCCTTGGTTTGACCTTGGGCCATTTTCATTTGTTTAGCATATTCACTGCCGTGCACCTCAGGGTCATATTCACCAAGTTCTGACTGCAAAGCATAGGAGCCCAGCAGAGCTAAAGTAACGAAGGAGCAGGGGAGGCGGCCCTGTAGGATGTCCTTTCGCAGTTGGAGACAAAGATAGTATCTGCAATGCACACGCAGTTCTCACATTAATTACATACAGTACTCTGAGGAAGATAGTAAATGACCAGGATTAATACAGTAGTACTGTGAGATGTGTTAAAGCCCCAGAAAACGATGGTGGAAACCAAATTCAGAAGCTAAACACTCAATAATGAACACATGAAAGGTGCATTTTATCCATCGCTGACATCGCAGAGGCTGCTCAGGTTGTTCCCTTTGAATTTCTGGTGCTACATTGGAAAATTTGGTTATGTATTATTTCAGTAGATGAAGCAATGTAAAAGGAAACATGGAAATAAAAGCTTCACAGGTTATAAACTGTCATTTAGCTTGGATTCATCTATGCCACCTCCTGACTCCAGCTGATATACTGGACGTATTTTCATCCTTCTGGGAACTAAAAACTACACATGGTGTTATCTTCTGTTGAAAAAATGTATAGTCCATGTCCACAATGTGATACAATAAAACTGTTTTCACGAGTGGGAGACAAATTTACTGGGATATATGCTTTACCTTGTTATGTCTTCTGATAGCTGTGCTGGGTCCGGTGGATAGAATTTTACATTGAAAGTGAAGTTATAGTTGGCACCTTGAGAAAGAAAGGGAGGTGTGATTAAACAATTCCCCAGACTGGGCCTTATTCACTAATAAGTGTGCAAAAACACAATTATCAATGCAATCAAATTGAAACTTGCGCATTAGCTAATTTTGTTAATGAATCAAAATCATTCCCAATCAACAGGCTCGTGAGTGGTACTTACAAACACTCATGCTTCTCTTTATAAGGAAACACATTTGTCTTGAAGTGCAGTGGTCTGCACCGCTGAAGCCAGAGAAAGGCTAACTGAACTAAGTGAAACTACAGTGGCGGTTAAAAACGCGCAGCGTGCTGAATGATAGTCATTGTGACTGAAGATAAAAAGTTTGTTTCTGACACCAAAGAAAAGACAGGCGTGACAAAAGACACAAACACATGTGGAGGACAGAACACCTCCCTACCAGCTCACAGCACATACTGAAGTTTGTGAATGAGGCTCACTGTTACAAAGATGAACTGAAGTTTTCTTTGTGGAAGAGTTAAGCTCACCTTGTACCTGCCTGCGGATCTCTTTGGTCAGGTCCATCCAAGTCTAATCAAGAAAATTTCATATGCAGTTTAAGCTTTAGTGACACTGAACCATCAACTCCTTCAAAACAGGTCAATGTGTTGGTCTAATGATCAGTTACAATGACGTGTAACAGGCTGTGTCTTATATTTGCTAATGGAACGCTGAGGTGGGGATTGTTGGAGACCAACACTAGCTCACCTTCATAGTTGGACTTTCCCAGATTGCCAGGCCATAGTAGTCTTTTTCCAGCAGGTTCAGGTGGTCACACACTTTCATGAACAGCTCCTGGCCTTTAGCGTGTTTCTAACACACACACACACACACACACACACACACACGCATACCTTAGTGAGGACATCTCATTGACGCGTTCCTTAGCCACTTACCCCTAACCATCAAAATGAATGCCTCACTCTGAGCCTAAACCTAACTGTAGCCCTGACACTAGAACCACATTTTGAGGCAATGCCTTCAAACTTGTGTGGCCTGGAATTTGGGCCCCATGAGGAACCGCTGGTCCCAACAAGCAAAGTAACGGTTGAATTTTGGTTCCTCACAAAGATGTGTAAGTGCGCACACAATGCATGCACAAACAAATGGAAGCAGATATTTCACTAGCTGGGACCACAACCTCTGAAACGATGAGCGGTGAGGGATGAGGAGAATGAACTGGTGCTGCGGTTTGGGGAAGGCCTCGAAGGGGACTGGCGACGGCTACCGGGCCGGGCAGATCCCCATGTACTAACGAGAAGTGAATGAAGGAAAGGAGGAGGAGAAGAGGAAGAGAAGGAAATTGGGAGGGAAGGGTGGGGCATGAAAAGGAGAGCAGCTGGTATTGGAGAAGGGGGCATTTATAGACTGAGGACGGAAGAGGCGTAAAGGAGGGGTGGTTCCGCTCCTGAAATTCAGATGATATCGCCACTAGAACGAACGTTTACCTGCTCATGTGACACACCTGATATCACATACAGGATAATGTGGTCAGCACTGATGGGAGTAACAGCGTTACTTTTTTCAGTAACAAGTAATCTAACTAATTACTATTTCTATCGTTACAACGCCGTTAACGTTACTAACAAGTAAACGCGATGCGGTCGCATTACTGTTTCAACAAACAGACGGTTGAAGCTGTCTCCATCTTACTCCACCTTGTATCAGTAGCACTGAAGTAGCGTCTACGTCAGTAATCTGGACGCTACAGCTTTAAGCAGCTGCGCGCTCCCGCGGACGGTGATCACTTTGTAGCACAACACCTGAAGCTTAGGGGGCAAAACAATCACATGAGTGCTGCTGTTTGACTGAGGAAGGATAAAGTAGTCATGGTAAGACGATCACATGACCAGTTACACAGTTTTAAATGGTGCTGATAGGCCACGTAAAACCTGAGTCATGATAAACAATATATCCGCCGTGTTTTTACCTCAACACTTTCATCACGTTTACTGTCTAAGGACAGCGCTAGCTAGCACTCTCTGCTTATTAACAACAAACAGCCCTTTGGTGTTGGTGGGAAATGTACAATGTCGACCAATCAGAACATGATAGCGCCATCAGCTCGTCCCATGTGTAAATGACGCAGCTCTCCACTAGCAGAAAAAAAACTTTCAGACAAAAAAATACAGATTTAGGTTATTACAAACTGTGTGTGTGTGTGTGTGTGTGTGTGTGTGTGAGAGAGAGAGAGAGAGAGAGAGACATGAACTAATCTTACATCCAGCTCGCACTCGTACAGAGTGTCATCCAGCAGTGTGACTTTGATCTGCATGGTCTTGGGTCGGCGTGGGACTCTGGGTGCTTTGGCTTCTTCCTCGCCTGTTTTCTCCTCCTTCTCTCCCTTACTGCCTTCTTCAGGGCCAGACTCCTCCTCCTCCTTCTTCTCTTTGTCCTTCTCTTCTTCTTTCTCCAAGGTAACCTCCTCTTCCTTGTCCTCCAGTTTCTCCTTCTCTTTCCCGACCTTGTCTTCGTCACTTTCTTTCTTCTCTACCTGGGTAGCCTGACAAAGACACTTTGATGATAAAGCAGTCATGTAGTAACTGATATATTTATATGCCTCAAACATGCAGAATGCCATCTCAGAAAGTAGTGAGAGCCCTTTGATTAGGGTGTGAACTGATGTGAAACAGTTAAAATTGCCATTTAAAAAAGACTAAAGACCAAAATCATTCTACTAATCTGAATACCAGGTGACACCCTTGTTTGGATTTATGCCATCACAGGCGAAACCGAGCAGTTCATACTGGGCTTGAAGCTCATAAGGAAACCAGAGTTACTGTGTGTAAAACAGAGGATGGATACGCGTGCTGTCAGGGCTATGAGGAGGAGGCACTGCATGTGTCTGCAGCGGCGGGACACATTATGGTGACAGCCTGTGATGGATCTTCCTTGTGTACTGCTACTAGCAAATAGACATCAGGCCATGGAGCAGCTTTGATGGAGACATATCAAACATTACAGTTCAGCCAAACCTGTGAGATCAACCACACATCTGATGCGTCACAGTGCATTCTATGTGATGCAGACGATCCTATATATGTATAGTCACAATGTGATCAGACTTTATAAAGGTGATCCAGGCCCCAACGAGCTGCTCAGGCTACAAGTGTTTCTCTTGTAGCCTGAGCAGGGAGGAGGCTTCGTGCTCAGTAATGTATAAGTTGGAGCATCCTGCAATAAATACTGTGCATCATGATCCATGACCCATTTCCTTTCCTTACACATCACATCATAAACCTGATTCTGTAAACAGGTACCAACACAGGCTGACCTGAGCCTCGGCACTGCTTACTGAGTGCTGGTCAAGGGCGACCTCTCCCTCTGTTTTCAGTTCAGGTTCAGGGTCAGCGATGGGCGCTTTAGCTTCTTCCTCCTTGTCCCCCTTTTCTCCAGCCTCGCTCTCACACTGTGAACGCCTTTTCAGGAGGGAGGAAAAGAGGCGTGTGAGACCGCGGCCAGCAGGGTTGTGGTTTTGAGGTCGGAGCTGATCGTCCTCAGGAGTGGGAGGTCTGGCGCCCTGGCCAGCTTCCTCCTGCTGCCTTGGCTTTTTCTGGTGACTTTCTGCCTCGTCTGTTGTCATGTCAACAGCTGTGGAGGTAGATCGGAACATAAAAAATCAAATCACAGGTCGATTTGCTTAGTGAGGCTTACATAAATACCATTACCGTAATGCATCATTCCTTCATAACAGCAATTTACAATCAGACTGATAAGAGAAATATGTTCCCAGAGATCAAAGCTTTCAAACTTTTCTAAAACAGAATATAAATACACTGATGTCAATTCAATTTCCTTTATAGAGCACAGTTCAGAACAACACTGTCCTTAAAATAGTTAATATTGCCCTAAATATATGCTTTACTAAAAAGGAAATTTTGAAGCCTAATCTTAAAAGTAGAGATAGTGTCTGTCTCCTGAATCCAAACTGGAAGCTGGTTCCATAGAAGAGGGGCCTGAAAACTGAAGGCTCTCCCTCCCATTCTACTTTTAAATACTCTAGGAACAACAAGTAAGCCTGCAGTGTGAGAGCCAAGTGCTCTAATAGGGTGATATGGTACTACAAGGTCATTAAGATAAGATGTTCCTGTACATGAAAGTGTCTGTGGGATGGTTAACAGGATCCTGTATTAATCAGGAATTTATTTGATGAGTGTTACAAAAACCACTCAGTTGCTGGAAAATATAATTCGGTTGTATTTTGGTTTGAAACCGACTTCATTTGAATCCAAGCACTTTTTTTTACTTAGAGTTCATGTAAAATAAACCGTGATCATAGAAAGAGAACAAAACCATGTGATCTGAAATTATTACAAGCTTTACATCACATTATCATCATTTAAGATGCCACACTAGGCTGCAGTGTCAGTGTTAAAGGGCTGAACTCTCCGTTGGTGCTAATGGCAACATGAAAGTCTCGGTGACTGCCGGACGTCTCACTCGTTTCCCATCCAGAGCTTGGTTTGTGCTTATGTGGTCCTATGAGAGCTCTCTGTTTACATGTGATGTACAGAGGCCTTTCACTACACCAGAGAAGGTGGGTGGCTGCATGATCATCAGCTGAACACTGATGAAGCACAACAGTCAGAAATGTTGTTGCTGTAGCAACAGCAACCATATCACAGAGGACCAGATAAACATGGCAATGTAAAAAAAACCCAAACCTCCCAAACTGACCCAACCTTTACAGCCTTCCACCGAAGACAAGCCAACACTTCCTGATCTAAACGCTAGGCAGTGGCGGCTGATTGATATGGGCTCCCTATCCATTATCAAGAGGTGAAAAGCCAAATTATTATGAAATAGAAAACTAGACTCTTTTTGCACAAGTGACCAGTGATTTGTGTGTGACTTCAAACACTTGTACGTGTGCATGTGTGTCCTGACACGTCTCTGTGGTCAGCTTCTTCACACTTTCCAGACATTTCTGCTTTCATTGCTACTTCTCACTCCTGACCTCATGTGTCACGGTTCTGGGTCTTTGTGTCCCAGCATTTTGAGTTCATGTCTTATGTTATTATTTTATATTATGGTTGATGCTCTGCGTACTTTGTGCTATTTTGATTATTGTTGTTATTATTATGCTAGGTTGTGATTATGTCTGTTAAGGGTTTTAGTCCTAGGTATTGTCATATGGTTTCCCTGTTTTCCATGTTGTGTCCACTTTGTGCCTTTCTATCCCATGTTTGTCCCTCTATGTTCTGTCCCCCCAGTCTGCTAAGGTTACATGTCTAGAGCTCAGTCAGTGTGTTTCCTGTTTTAGCGTGTCTCATGTCAGTGTTTCTAGTTTTGCTTCCCTTGCCTCCTCCAGCCTTATCACTCCCAGCTTCTGTGTCTCCTTCCCCTCGTTATCCCCCAGTGTATTTAAGCTCTGCGTTTTCTTTGTCAGTGTTGCGATCTGGCTCATACATGTCTGTATGTTCTGTCAAAGTTTATTTTGTATATTCAAGTTTAGTTTTTCTCGTGTCCAGCATTAAAGCTGCCATTTTGAGTTTAAGTTTTGTCTCTGTGTTGAGTCTGCATTTCAGCTCCTTTCCTGCCTCCCTGCACACAGACCATCATCTGATTAGACAATTGTGCAAACTACATCTCTTGTTCACACACATCAGTTATGACTACTTCACACTAGTCAGCACTGTTACATTTAATGTAATGGAAGTACATACTAACTAACTAGCAGACAGGGTCGAACCACCAACCTTCCAATTAGCAGATGACCTGCTCTACCTCTGGAGCTATAGCCACCACCGGCCTCTCCACTGTACCAACCAAATACCATGACCTTCAAGAAGCTTTTAGTAAAACTAAGGCCCTCTCCTTCCCACCTCACAGGCCATAGCTCCGCTCCCCACCAGTCGTCTCTACAACGTGTCCAGACCCAAACGAGCGGCCATGGAAAAAACACATTTTCTCCACAGAAAAAAAAACACCCAACTGGGTAAGCCAAAGGATGTAACCCTTCACCCGTGCATAGATTATCTGGGCCTGAATGACATCAATCAAAATCAGAAACGAGTGTCCACTGCCTTTAATAACTTCTGTGTTTGATACTCCTAACAGAGCTACTATTTTTACCAAACTCGACCACAGCACATACGACAAGGACACGAATGAAAAAACGCATTCAATGCTCCCCTCGGACATTTTGAATACCTGGTGATGCCGTTTGGGCTAACCAATGCCCAGGCCCTTTCTCAAGCTTTGCTAAATGATGCTCTCAGGGAGTTTCTGGACAGGTCTGCTTTTGTTTATCTAGGTGACGTTCTGATTTGTTCCAAGACTCTTGAGGAAGACCAAACCCACATCCAGCGTCTCCTGGAACACAAACTATACATCAATGCAGAAAAATGTGATTTTCACTCACCAACTTTCTAGGTTAGGGTTAGGTTAAGGCTACATCCTGGCAGGGGGCAGGTGAAGGCGGATCTGGCTAAGGTCACAGAGTGTCCGACACTCACATCTCCAACAGTTCTTGGGGTTTGACAACTTCTACAGACCGTTTAGCTGCTATTACAGTTAGGTAGCCTGACCACTATCCCGCCTCACATTAGTGGTGCTACGGATCAAAAAATCTGAAGTGGACACGCGACGGGATATCATAGCGTGGCTCAAGTACGTTCGTCATAGTTTAAACTCCTTGTTTTGCCGCTAAACACCCCAATAGCTTTGTAACAGCTTGAGCCCGGTCGGATTGGACAGCTAAGGGCTGCTTAAATAGCGCAAGATCCTCTGCTCCTCCACTCCAATTGTTTGACAGACTGACCAGGCGCACTATAAACATACTTTTATTCTTCTATTTCAAATCATGCGTGTTGAACTGTGGAGTGAGATCGGTTTGGATTACGGATCAACCGTGATCCGTTGGACCACTACCTCACATCCACTAAAATTTCATTCACCTGGTCACCTGAAGCCAACACTGCTTTCTCCAGACAAAAACTTCTTTTCACTCCAGCACCAGTGTTAATCCACCCCGACACAGACACACCCTTCGTTGTAGAGGTAGACGCCTCAGACACAGAGGTCGGTGCCATCCTATCCCAGCGTTCTAGTCCTCAAGCTAAACTGCAGCCATGTGGCTTTAGTCACGTACTCTCAGTCCTGCACAGAAGAACTATGATGTGGGTTACAGGGAGTTGTTAGCAGTAAACCTCACCCCGAAAGAATGGCAACATCTGTTGGAGGCAGCCAAGCAGCCATTTACTACCTCATAAAAACCTAACTTACCTGAAGACAGTTAAGAGACTGAATGCACGACAGGCACATGGGTCACCGTTTTTGCCAGGTTTAAGTTTTCTATTTCCTGTTGCCCAGGCTCACAAAACATCAAACTGGACGCATTATCTTGCCAGTTTGCCACCGATGCGATCACTCTGTACCTGCAGTAGCTCGCTCTATGATTCTGGACTGGGTTCACTTTGCCAAATTCTCATGGTGGACCTTTCCATTTCCCCATCACATCACGCTCCACCTGCAAGCCAGAGAGCCACTGGGAAGCCATTCAGTTGCCTTACCGCTCCGTCACCTCACTCAGCACTCTACTGACATTTCTTTCCCTCTGTTCCAGCGACCTCCATCTGCGACCTACGAGCCAGGACTGCTTCTGGCTCCTGTTAGATTCTTGTCTCATGTTTCCTTTTGCTTAAGTATTTAAATAAAGTCTTATTGAAACTACCAGATTGACTGACAAATTGATATAGTAGAAACTAATATTCTTGTTATGGCAGCAAATGCCATAACAAGAATATTAGTTTCTACTATATCAATTTGTCAGTTAAAATTAGGACAGACCGGTTTCTAACACCTACTTGGCCATAAAGTGGATGAGAGAATCTTTTACTGGCTTAATACCAGGACCAACACTTCCAATTCACTGGAAGCTAACTCACCAAAGCAACTAACCAGAATCTTTGTGTAAAGAAAGTCAAAAGTTACTGACCAGGGTTCAGCCAGCAACTGGAGAAAATAATTACATCTATCGATAAACAACATGGTTTGTACATTACCATCTGCGCACTGTGTTTTATGGCTATTTGGTCATAAACCAAATCATTTGAGGACTTGACATTCTGA
This sequence comes from Hemichromis elongatus, assembly GCA_015108515.1. Lineage (NCBI taxonomy): Eukaryota > Metazoa > Chordata > Actinopteri > Cichliformes > Cichlidae > Hemichromis > Hemichromis elongatus. Next base: position 9,200 of record VUQR01007291.1, on the reverse strand, counting down.
CCAGAATGGTAAATTAAAAAGAGTAAAGCACTGCAACAGTTCCAAGTCAGCAAACAGCAGGAGACTATGCTGGTGGATGAAGTCTCCAGGGTACTTCTTTATAAAGGTTAGCAGTGCCAGGGCACCTGGACATGATGGGATATAACCTCAGATATCTGCAGACAATAAGCTTAGGTTTCTAATAAGTGCTGCCTAGAACTCACTTCCTGGAATCTCACCTGCTTGTTTAGTAGTGCCTACTACGGCAGCTGAGCAGAGGACGAATGCTGTCCTAAAGGCAGAACATATGGCAAGTCTCCAGCATGTCTTCATAACAAAAGAATGTAACAACGAAAAGGAAAAAAGGTGGCACTGTCCCAGGGACGCTTCAGGTGGCAGGAAGTCAAAATGTTTAGTATGATGGGAATCTTAAGAGTCAGCAAGACGTTTTGTGGTAAGGTCTGTTGAAGCTGGCAGCGCATCCCAAGCACCTGGGCAGAGGAGGAATCCTGCCCTGTCAGCTGGTAGAGACTGGCAGATATCTGGTGGTCTTCCCAAGAGACATAACAGCCACTCTTCCACCAGATACTGTCTTATATTCTACAGCAGAGAAACGGGTCCCCCTCATCAAAATTACCATCCCTTGGGAAAAAGCCATTAGTTTCACAGATTAGACCGGACTGAATTGGCAGAGGCCAGAGGTCAGCCAAGAGCCTGGCTGCAAAGCCAGGATTTACTCTGTGCAGGTTGGGCGTAAGGACAAAGTGTCCAGCTGTCCAGCTACTCCATGAGTGACGAGCCTAAACCTGCAGAAAGCCATGAAGGTATTAGGAGAGGAGGCTGAGAAAGCGGGTTTTTGACTTTGGCCAGATTCAGGGCTTTAGTTGATGACCTTGCAGCTGACCTTTTCGTACTAGCAGTGATATGACTGGTTTAATGCCAAAGCAGGAAACATACATTAACCAATAAAACTCTTTGACATGTAGTATTCTTTCACAGCCCACTGACTCAATACACAGTTTAATTTGTCCAAATGCAATAGCATTTAAAAGTATTTAAATTATATATTCTCACAATGATTGTACTGATTCTCATGTATAATTGAAAAGTGACATTATTGACATGATGTGAAAATATATACAACAAATTACAACTGGAACCAGACACATAAATACATTTTTGAAATGCATTGAATTTCCAGTTGCTATACATCCTCAGTGTTTTGATATGCTTACAGTCCCTGATACTATTTTAAGGTACGCTCATAGATTAAAGGTGGAAAGCCAACACGACTAGCACACGAAGTGCCAGCATCCTACAGTGCTGCGTGGACACAGGCGTAGCCGCACAAGTGCTGAGTGGACAGCATGCCACAGCTCAGGTACACTGACCAATGTAATGAGAACTAAAGACAGTATTTCACATGGTCAGTTTGGTGTGATAATGAAAAATTATGCAGATGTAATTTGTGTTGCTGTGTGTGAAATTATGTTGCCAGAAACACCGGGCATATCAGAGGGCGAGGGCGAGAAACACTGTGGTGTTTCTTTTAGCAGGGTTGAGCAGTAGCTCTAATGAAAGCTTTCCAGTGTTTCTTTGGACATTGGCTGTGTTTTTAACTCATATTCAGTCCAGGACCTGACCCCCGCACCATTGTCAGGAGAATATTGTTTTGTTTTGTTGACCTATGAATTACTCAAGCTTAGAAAACACAACAAACTCAAAGTTGTGTCTAACACATAACTCAGCAAACAATCAGTTTTAAACTGTATCTTTAGTCTCTATGTTACCAGCAGCCTGCTGTAATAAAAAAACAGTTTTTCTAATTTCTATGGGTCTATGAGGCCAAAGGCCAAAGACAACCCAGCACTAACAAGGCGATTCCCAAAGAGCTATAAACCGAAATCTGGCAACTCAGCATGTCGTGCAGTATCCTCAGAGTTTAAAGGCAAATTAGACAAGTACAGAACAAACGTATGAGGTGCAGCCATTTAGAATTTTAAACAGGAAATGATGCTCATTTAGAAAAATATGGTCTCAATTAGAGTAAAAACCAAATAAATATAAATAAATAAAGATTATGCTTTGTAGGCCGAGCCTACCCTTTGACCGAGTTTCTCAGGAACATACAGCTCACATGTGCCAACACGAGACGATAGCAGCATTGTAAGACTTGGCTCAACTCTTCACACCTCACTAAACAAATGGGTGACAGCACTGTGGCTATGTCCATCCTTTATGTACAGTTTTTGCTTCAAGCATATGACAGACCACTAATTTTTGTCCTTGGTTTACAAGTTTTCACATAATCTCTGACTGTGGGACTAAAACGCTGCAGCCATCAACTAACTAGAATTAAACTGAATCACTCTAAATGAGAATTAAAAAGATAAAAAAGGGGGCAGACGAGATCATTCTCCACATGTTGATGTTGCATAGTTTGAGTACCAGAGAGCACGCTGTAACTTCCTGTTTGGAACGGCACAACCAACAACCAGCTGATCCGAGCAGAGGATCAATGAGTAATCTACAATTTGTTGTGACCTTCAAACTGCACTCTTATATTATGTTAGCAAGGATTCAAAATGTGCTACAATGATTTGTTTTTGCCTTCCTTGAACTTAAAAGGAGTCAGCAAGGTTATTGTGTTATACATCACTGCAGTGTTTCTGGGACAGGCTAACGGATCAACACATGAAGCCCAGGGCTGAGCAGCATGGACGCGTGTCACATCTGTAAGCTGACTGAAACATTTGGGACAACACATGAGATGTATTTTGGCATTCTAAAAATCCAACACATCAGATATGACAGGTGACCGCTATTGAAATATGCATGAACATTTACTTTTTACATTTACAAGGCCCAGTTAGCACCATTATAATGTTTAAATGGTTTCAGCGGTTTGATCCTGAAGGTACTTCTCTGTAGCAGTCACAGTATTATTTACATTATGTCGGTCACAATAACCTGCTCAGCTGCAGAGCGCCGCTATGTGACTGACTACGGACGACTTCATAATGTGCCGTTTCCACGAATCAGCAAACTCTGCCATTTGTAATATAATGAGTGACTGTCACATTAAGCACCTGTTTAACTTCAAGGTAAAAATTATTGGAGGAAAAGAGCTGTGAGGGTAGATGAGGGGTAAACTGAGTCAGAATGGGCAGTGAGATCACAGATCCAAAAAGTGCTAGAATGCTTTATTTAGTGCAAAGTTAAACTATAAATAGGGTTGGGCGACTAGACAAATATATGGACTATCGATGATGGGCCGAGCCTATCGTCGATCGTTTTTACAAGGGCGAGTATTTATTCATTTGCCTATGAGTACGTTTGCTCATAGACCGCGGGGTCTGTAATCGATGTGCTGAGTTCGCCGTCCTCACCGGCTCTAGTGAGCCTCGACCTCCCGGTCAGCTATGGAGCTGGTGGGAAACAGACGAAGCACGTCGGAGCATGTTTGGAAATATATGATATCTTGATAAATCGAGCAGATATTTGAAGTTTACACAGCTACATTCTCACCTGAAAATATCTTAAAAGTTTATTTTGTGACCCAAAAAGAGTAATAAGAGTAATATTAAAAC
>VUQR01007290.1:18293-40665 GCA_015108515.1 Hemichromis elongatus | reverse complement strand
ACTCATTCATTTATTCTGGCTATTGTGTTCCTGTAATTTATGTTCAGACTGACTCCAGGCTACTTTCACTGAAGCCTGCTGTATCACCTGATTTCCCTGCCACTCTGCTCACCTGCTTCCACTCTACTAATCAGCACACTTGGTATTTATATCCTGAACTCACTAAGTCACTGTTTCTGCTTCTAGCTAGTTTTTAATGCTTTCTTTCCTTTCTTTTTGGCATCTTTCTTTTTAAACATGCTTTTACTGTCGGTTGCATAACTCTGCCTTTTCCCTGTCATTGTATACCGTCTAACCAGAAATGGTAAAAGTGAGCCTACAGGTAAACAGATTAGCGGCTAAAGGGAGAAGTTTACACTATACTGACAAACGTATTCGCTCATAAATGAATACCACACAATAACAATTAACACGCACATAAATAGGATTTAATCTGCTCTACATTCTTCCCATAGGTGATTTATCAGGTTGAAATCAGGACTCTGTGCAGGCCAGTCAAGTTCTTCCACACCAAACTTGTGCATGCACATCTTTATGTGCCTTGCTTTGCGCAGTGTTGCGCTACATGGTGACTACATGTTGGAACAGGAAGGAGCCATCCCCAAACTGTTCCTAAAAGTTGCGAGCACTAAATTGCCTAAGTGTCTCAGTATGCTGAAGCATTAAGTGTTCCTTTCAGTGGAACTTGAGGGGGCCAAGTCCACCTCCTGAAAAACACCCTCCCCCCATCCACCAAACTTTCCGAGTACTGTTTATCTGACAACGGTCAAACCAAGACTCATCTATCAAATAACCAAACGCATCATCCACCACTCCAGAAAACACAGCTCCACTGCTCTAGAGTCCAGTGGCAGCGTGCTTTACACCACTGGATCCAACACACATTGCACTTGGTGATGTAAGGCTTGGATACAGCTGCTCGCCCATGGAAACCCATTCCATTAAGCTCTTTATAACTGTTCTTGAGCTAAACTGAAAGCCACATGAAGCCTGAAGTTCTGTATCTACTTACTCGTCAGAAAGTAGACCGCATCTACACACTTTGCACTTCACCATCTGCTGACGCCACAACCCATTCTTTCACAAGTGTTTGTAAAGGTCTGCATGCCTAGTTGATTTTATACACCTGTGGCCATGGAGGCAATTGGAATACCTGAACTGAATTATCTGGATGGGTGAGTGAATACTTTGGAAATCATCATTCGTCATCTGAGAGAATAGTCGAGCCAAAAATACATATTGCACCGGGTGAAAAGAAACAAAACTCCCGAACGAATAAAAATGTGATGCATCCAAATGGCAAAAGAATACTTGAGGATATAATGGGGGGAAAAAAATCTTATGAAGAACTCTCATACATGTATTTATAAGAATTGCAAGCAAGCATTTTAAAGCAAAGCAAATAAGCAGTTTCAAGCAGTTTGCCATTAGTTTTCATATTAATAGAGTCTTGTCTTTAATATCATGTTATATAGACATGGACTAGGATTGACCTCCTGATTATCTTTTAGCAAGAACATGATAAGGAAAAAAATCCCAATATGTCTCATTCTGGCACAGTGCTGACTACACAAAGGCTTGGTGTCTGTCTTACGGGAGCAATGACTCTGCAAGCAAACATAAGTCAAGCCTACACTCATTTTCTCAAACAAAATTATGCTTGATGTTTTGACTTGCGGTCTGCAGTGTGTTTCAAACACCAGTGTTAGCATGCAGGGTGACAGTTGTTGATAAAACAGCCTTTTTAGTCTTTCACCTTTACCCCTCAAGATTATCCGACTGGTCTAAGAGTTTAACTCGCTCCTTTCAAGTCAAAAGCTCACCTATTGTTGCAAATGCTCTTCTTTTATCAAACAGCTACCCCTCGGGTGGCCATAGTACGTACGCCTCTCACTACGAACCTCTGGGAAAAACACATAATACACACTCGATGACCCAAAACATCTGCTGCTAATATGGGTCAGTTTTATCCCCGGCTCTTTTAAAAAATAATCCCACACATGACAACTCAGTAAAAAACACAAATGGCATGAATCAACTGCGCTGCGTGTTATTTTCCAGCACTTGTATCAACATGCTACGACACCCACTGAGCTGTGAAGTATCTAAACTAGAACACCCGTTGGTTTTCCTCAGCTCCAAAAATGGCTCTTCCTAGGCCAGGGTCAAACGAGGAGAGAGTGAGAAGCCCAGAGAGTATTTACTGTACAAACAACAGTCGAGTTATCGTGTCTGGAAAATGGTATTTGTTGTGACTGTTTTTCGCTGGGTTATAGGAAGTTGATTTAACTGCAGGACCAATCGTCAGGGATTATTTCACAGGTTTCCTGAACTGCTTCAGTATTGTGGCAATTTATCTTGCTGCTAACATGAAGTAGAAATCTGTTGCTGTGAAATAACCTCCTATTGAAGAGCCCCATCCATTGGATTTTCCATTTCAGAATCAAAATCCACCAATAAAGGCGCCCTTAAAAGTGTGCTCTCACTACGCTGCTGGGGGGCCTTTTCTTATCAGGTACTGTAACTTCTCCAAACAGGGAGAGCTCTGCTGCTATCGGAGAGCAAACATCTGTACTTGACATGACCGAATGGCTAATTGTTTGTTGGGCTTTGAAGTTGAACTACGAAGAAAGCACTGATATAGATGTCCATTAGCCATCCCAAACTTTCTCCCACTGTCAGTATGGTTAAAAAATTAGAGCTGTAAATAGAAACAGTTGGTATTGTAACCAGCCACCACTCACGTACTGACTGAAGCAGAACTACATCCAGCACAAGACCTCTAATTCTCCACTCTGGGCTCATTTAAGTGTATTCTTCTTCTTCTGTAGTGCATGAAGACCCTTGTAGTCCCGCGTTACAATTAATTTTCTATTCGTCTTGTGGCAGGAAGTAGACCCAGTTGCCGTTTTCCTAAACTTTTCCTTTGTGAATTGCCTTCTTGTTCCAAGGTGCCACTCCACCCCCTTTCCCCAGACAATACTGCGTCTACTGACCGCTAAATAAGGAAGTTTTATGCAGTTGACCTTTGACTTTTACGTCTCTGCATTTATGTCTGAGAAAATAGTGAAATTATGACACTTAACACTGTCGCCTACAAGTGTCTGGATCAGCTCTGTGAAGACTGAGGGCCATTGAGAGCACAGGTCAATTCAAGACACCCTTCACTTTGGTTTAATAACCGTGCAATGAAACGCAATCGTGCTGACATGCAGTGTAAGAAGTGGGCTGGGAATCCTATTCAGTGGTTTCAGTGGCTATTTACACTAATATACACATGAAGCTTGCAGTAATTTAAAGATGTCTCTCATCAGTTCCTTAAGTTAACACAAACCACCTTACCAAAGACTGAAAGTCAGTTAAAAACACACAGATTGACTGGCTGACACACACAGGCCTTAACATTTCTATAAATGGAGACAGTTGGCCCCCCAGAGGACGAGCGCCATAAATCAGTGGTACCTTAAAAAACTAGTAAACGTAATACATGCCATAGCCTCTGCTGTTAAAGCACTAGTGTGTTTAATTAAAGCCATTTCTGTTTGTTTTGCATTTGTATAAAATAGAACTTGTAGAGGGAAAGTAATCTTTTTGCAGTTATCACAATACATTCCAGATGTCACGTTATAACAGCAGATGGTCTCTCAGGACAATCAGTCAGTTCATAAATGGGAATCGAAAAAGTTTCAACTTAATTAGACACAAACGAAATTTAGAGTGAGGTGGAAAGTCCGTACAGTCTGTTTAAATGGAGTGAACGGTACATGAGGTGTTGCTCGTATCAGTACACAATGACATGTGTTAGCACTGAGCCCTCTGTGAGTAACAACTTTGCACAGTCATCTGCTGGGGTTTAGCCTTGTATATGAAAAGCCAGCAGTAGCCTCTTTGATCATCTTCCTGATGTGCGGTCACAGCGGTTTCACCCTACTCTTTTTTTGGCTCAATCAAGGGGGCCTTGATATCCGCACGGTCCAACATCCAGAAAACAAGAACCTGCTCACTGAGGAGGCACCACAGAGAAGCAGTCAATGAGCAATCAGATTCCCTCTTATCTATTTGGCTTGGCTGGATGCGGCAGTTAATCAGTCCCATATCTCAGTAATGGTGTTCCCGTTAATTGCCTCCCTTCACTGTGGCTGTATTCCCTTTCGCTTATGATCTCTATCTGCAAATGAGGTCAGAAAGGCATATGGATCTTGTTTCCAGCCTGGCTTCGTTGGATGCTAACAGGGGACGGTTGGAAAGAGTGCTGGCCGTGTGGCCTGGCATTTAAAGCTGTCCTGAGATCAAGGCACTTGTCATCGCTCCCATGTGTTGATGTCACTACTCTGTTGGAACTTGAACTTATTCATAAAGATTCTTGTTTAACCCCAAATTTCATTCTCCAAAAACTTTTCTTTTCTTCCTTTTTTTTTATTTCTAAGATGCAGCACAGTACATGGCTGTATGTCTCTCTCAATGGGGACGCTTGGAAACCAATTTTATCATGACTCAGTTCCCCATGAGAATGACGTGATTTGCATATTCATTGAGCTTTTGCATCTGATGCCCATATTGCTAGACTTAGTAACGCAGTGATATCTGACTGGCTGCAGGGCAAGTCAGCCACCCGTCTGAGTTACATGCAAATACAAAAGTAAAGCAGATTGTTATTTTCTTAATCACATTCTGCACCATGACTGACTTGGCCTGCAAAGATGGTACTATTTAAGATGAAGTTGGAAGCTCAAACCTGCTGCTGACACAGCATGACAACATTTGAAAAATTAATTTGACAAATGAACTATGATGCAAATATGCACCTTTGGAGATGCAGATCCATGTAGACTGATGTCAGCTGGGGCACACTGAATTGCCTTTTGTTGCCTTCTCCCCCACTTCCAACCCTTCCAACCTTTTTTTTTTTCTTTTAACTTTGAGCGTCTTACATGTAATTTCTTACCCGCTTCTCCTCGTGCATAAATAAACCTCTACCCTCCTCTCCCCAACTCTAGGGCCATCTCAAAGGAGCAGAAGGTCTAGGAGCATTCCTGCATGAAGAGTTTCCTCTTTTCTAACTTTGTTTTGATTTTACGCTTGTTATCCACCCCTACAGCTCTGACGCTCCTGGACAAGAGGCTCCATACCTGATGAAACAAAAGGGGGGTTGTGCTGCCTGATGAACCTAAACTCAGCTTGTGGGGGTTCGGTTAAGCGCAGGAGGAAAAAAGGAGGGAGAGCCATTCTCCCCAGTTCTCTGCAGACCAAATCAAATTATCTGCAGAGCGCTCATGAAAGAAGAGATTCCCCAAAGTGTTACCAAGACCGTTCTCCTCATAACCCCTTTGTTATTCAAAGGTGCCCAGCTGTTGTGCCGCTGCTCTTAAAGCAGAGGACCTTCTCTCCCTGATCTTCAACCCTCGTGACTTCTAATGATGCCCTCGAGGCACCATGGCCTCAAGGCCAGGTGGCAGGGTGAAAGGTCTCTCTGGATAGGACAAACCCAGCTCACTCAGCTGGTTTAGCTTCTTTGAAGCATTGCAGAAGCTACAGACCACAAAGATATGTTGCTTAATTTTTTATTTATTTTTTTTTGGGGAGATTGATTGAACTAAAGCAGCCAGTGGTGATGTGAGTGACAGGTGAAAGTATAATAAGCTGCTGGACTCTCCGACTTTCATAGGCAAAGAGTAAAAACCACTACTGTCCAAACCAAATTAAACTTAAAAGTAAAAAACGTAGTGGTTCTCCCTCTTCTAATCAACTCAACCTTCATAAACAGTATGCAAAAAAATGAACATTTTCTAAAGGAAACAAAATACAATTATTTAAAAAAAATAAAGTAATGATAAATGTAATTATTACAAAAAACTCATGCATACTGCAGAAGCAGTGTTAAAAACACCTTTGTCACTGTTCAACTGTTCAACCACCAGTAAGATGATACAATACTGACCTCTAGTGGAATATTAATGAAACAACGTATTTCAAAGTAAGGTTAATTGGATAAACAAACCTGCAACGCATGTACTGTCCAGTGCTTGACATTTATTGATGCAGATTTTGTAACGTGTGCCTCTTGGACAGTTTTTGGTCAGTGCTTTGTGTGACCTCCCTCTTTGCTTCCACCAATGTCACTGAGCAGCCTGAATCCTTTGCACTCAAAGAGTTAATACTGGGTAAAGTGGGACTAGTTTTATGTAACATTTTGGATTAATTTGTGATCTCATGAAGATGTATTGATAAGTCTATGGCCTCCTTTTGATTGGCCTGAGTGTGTAAACACTATAAGGTTTTTCTTGTGTTCCCAGGGGCAGCGGAAACATCTCTGCCTCGTGGTTTGTTTGTGATACGTTCAGTGATAGTTTGTTTCACAACTGGGACACAGGTCTTGACCCTGCTGGGATGACCATCATGCATGTTCGGCAGCGAACACCTGTGCACGCTCTGTTTTGAAGATGAGTGCAGAGAAGCCTTAGCTGTGTGAGGATCCCACGAATCCCTCAGTCTAGCGTTGCTCTCCATGTTGATGCTGACTTCTTCCACACACTGAGACCTCAGGATATTGTTAACCCGGAGGTGGATGTAGTCCTGTGTGAGAGGATGATGCAGGCCTCGCTTCTTTATCCGTTCAGTTGCTGCCTTCTCGCTATGCTTCACTGACTGTTTAGCGATCTCACCACACACTCTCGCTGCGAAGAAAGAAAATTCACTCACAACACAAATCAACTAATTTTAAAGCATATTTTTTCTTTCATCTTGAGCATGCTTACGTTGTTTTTGACATTTAATGGGGGAGGACAGGATGTGGGCTCGATGAAGCTGCTCAGCCTTCTCTGGTTTCATACAGCTGTAGCTGTGAACCTTTTGGTTTGTTGAAGGCAACTGTGCCACATGATCTCCCCCAGCAGTGGAAAGAGGAAACTTTCTAAGAGAAGCTGCAGATTTCTCCGAAACCAAACTATCCCGTGGCTTCACATCACACTGGTCTCCCCGTGAGGAACTGGTATAATCCCAGAACACTTTGGCAAACTGGAAGAGCTTCACGCTGTATATCGTGTTCACTAATATACTAAGGAACATTAGTGAGACAAAGTATAATATCAAGCTAGAGATTGCAGTAAGAAAAATTGTGTAGTAAGAAAAAAATAACGAAGCTCACGCAACTCATCCGACTCACCTTTGGTCAAGGAAGTGCAGCGACAGGAGCCCACCTGTTCTAGTCTCTGCTGTGATCTCTCTCAAACATTCTCCAGTGAGGAAATTAAATATGCGAATCTTTCCGTCCACACAGCCAGTAATGACACGAAGGTAGACCAGCGTGAGAGATTTCACCTCCCTGCAGAACAGTCAGAAGATCCCGTATTCCTAGTAAGATCACATTTAAATTGTTCTGCATGGCAGCTTCAGGGGTTGCATGCTTACTTTGGGTGGCTGAAGGTTATAAGACACTTCTCAACATTATGGTTGATGCTCCACACCATGACCTTGCCTGTGCAGTCCCCAGACAGAAGGTGCCAGTCGTCAAGGAACAGGCACCTCACTGAGCTCCTGTGGGCATTAATCATCTTGTGGAAGACGGGGCATTCATGAACAACATATGGACAAACGGAAATGTTTCATAAGCTTCAGACGACACAAAGTTTTCTGTATTTGATTTTCCACAAATGTTTCTCACCCGGAGCAGCGCTGCATTCTCCATGTCCCATATTTTGACAAGGCCCCGTTTACAGCTGCTGTAGATGGTTGTTTTGCTGACCTTTACACACAGGACAGGGCTGGCGTGCTTGAAATTAAAACCACTAAAAGGCTTCCCGGTCTGCAGACACCACACTGGCAAAGCAATGGTTCATTTCAGCCTGCTTACACATGAAAATGTTAACAGCTATTTTTTCTTCTGAGGGTAAAAACGTAACAATATACATACAGCTACTACAATGACCATATTGTACAGCACAGAATGTGCAAACTGGACCTGGAGTCAACTGTTGTTGTAATTTGAAGCTGTTTAAATAAAACTGAAATGAAACTGTTCCCAGTGTGACCAAATACTCAGAGCTTAACATAATTAATCCTAATATAATAATTAGAACACCACATCAATTTGCATGCTAAAATATAATTACTAATGTTATCTATTAGTTCTTTAATGCAAGACCAGGGGTACCTTTCCAGATTTGTGTCAACAATGTAATATTAATGTAGCTGCAATTAAATAAATTTACTAGATTGGTACACATAAGAGCCTTATTGACAGCAAGAAGGCAAAACCGATAACTAATATAATAATATAAAAGTCTTCTTCTGGCCTCCCCCCAGGGGGCGCTCTGGCCTTCCAGGCATCCTTACCCTCAGTTCCTGAAATTTATTTTATTTTTATTTTTTTTACATTTCACTGCATGTTGTACCTGTATAACTACGCATGTGACAAATAAAGAATCTTTAAGTAATATAAGTAATATTAACGTGCTTGAATAAAACTGCACATTTAAAATAAGCACACGTGTTCCATCATACAAACACACAGTATATAGCACATTTCATGACACTGCACTGATTTTAACATACATATTTTCATCCACACGACAGATATAAACTACGGCCAAAAATAATGGGAGAAGGATTAAGGGAAAGCTAACCTATAAAAACTGTTTTCAGCAGTTCTTTAAAACAAACCGCAGCTCACAGACCCTGATCGGCTGCTGTTTTAAGGTCTCGGTAGCTCTGCTATGTACACAGGAGCCTGGCTGGTGGAAGGTTTGATAGGTTATTAAAAAAAATTTAAAATGAAGTGAATTACACTGGAAACTAGTAAAGGAGAGCAAGAACAAGAGTGATGTGCAAGTGCTGGCTAGCAGCTTAGATGCTGCATTGTAGTCCTTTTGAAGATGGGCATAATTAAAAGAAACACTGACAATATTTTAGATGACATATAATCTATTTTTTTACAAATGTGAATGCAGGTATGTCTTAAATGCTTGGCTTGTCTTTGGTTTATCCAAAATACCTAAAAGAAAATCCCTGATCAAGATAAGACAGATGACTTGCTTCTTACACAAGACCAAATGTGACAATTTCTCTACAGGAAAATGAAAATATGTAATGTGTTTTTACTATTAAAGTCAACATGTGGTTATATTTGCTCATGTAAAATTGCTGTATACCATTCAATAGCTGCTTACCTTTAACTTTACAGTCTTTAGCCCCTGAGACAAGTCTATCAGCATCAGCAGCAAGACAGTTGACGGTGCTAGTGTGACCGTACAGCGCCATGAGACACTGGTCTGTCTTCAAATTCCAACACCTGAAAATGTGATGATGTCAAACCGTCAAAACACAATCAATTAAATCAGATTGATTCACACAAATGCATTGTCATCAGCATCTTGTGCAAAATCGGTTATTATCCACTCACAGAATTCTACTCATAAATTAGAAGATTTTTCACCTGATACTTGCATCGAAGCTCGCGGTTATCAGCAGATCTCTGTCCTCACAGAGCAGCACAGCCCGAATGCTTCCAACGTGTCCTTTCAGCACCGACACATCTTTTGTTTCAGATGACACATAAAACAGACGCACCAAACGGTCTTTTGAGCCGGTGGCCAGCAGCTGTCCTCCTCTATAGTCCAACACCCGATTAGGATCTTCGCTGCAAAAACACATAAGCGCACACCTTTGAATCACATCAGTCGTATCAGTAGAAACATTTTCTCATTCCTGTTTTCAGAGCCAATTTAAGCACTATGAAAAAAATAAAGGGAACTCAACACTAACTTCTCCAGCAGCACTTTGGAAAAATATGCACCGCAGTAAACATTTCGCTCTTCCATTTGCACTGTTGTGGTTCTGATGTTTGCATAAGCGGATTTAAATGGCTCGTGCTGCGAAACCAACCAAATAAACAAACATTCACTGTGTTGAATATTCCTGGTGATTCCAAAATGTTTACTGTGTAGAGGGTACGATGCAGTGAAACCTTGTGGACAGTAGAATAAATATCTTCTTCCTTGTCATCCTTTACTGGTACAGGGATTTGAACAATGTTGGCATATATAGGACTCACTAAATTAACACCGCTGCACCCCTGTAACAGGAAAAAAAAAACATTAGCGCTCATTAGATGTTTTTATTATTATTTTAAAGAAGTCTGATTTTTTTAAGTATTTTCATTACTTAAAACTACTATAAATATTTATATAATTTAATGTAAAAAAAAAAAATTAAAAGAACTCAACCTCTTTCAAGGAAATAATTTGGCCCTCAAATTTTTTTCTGAATTTCATTTCCGCCAAGGTTTCCTTTGCAAGGAGTTCCCACTGCTGACAAACTGCCATGCAACGAATCAAAGTATGCTGACCTAACATTCCTACGAAACACACACATACACATACACTTTGCACTTTTTCTGTATATCATTTACTGTATATTTTAGTAAATGCAGACATAAGTGCTATGGTACAGCAGTATGCAAAGACTCGCCTAATATCCTCTTGGACAAATCAATAGGTAGGCAGCTTATGAAGTCTTTGTGTCGGCTGACCCCGGACACTGACTTGGAGGATCCTGGCACTACCATCAGAGCGGGGTCCTCAGGCTCCTCCTGATTGTCCTGATTGTTATTGTGCTTACTTACTGTAAAGATAAGACATACTTTATATATACCAAAAATTAGGAAATTAATTTGTTGGTGTACCAATTAAACATAAGCTACTGCAAAATAATAATAATAATAATAATAATAATAATAATAATATAAGTTATATCACAAGTAAATGGGCTAATTTAAATACAATTAAATAAATAAGTAAAATCTAATACTATGGAAATTACAATATAACAGAGTAAATAGACCAATAATTTAAAATGCAAATAAAAAGTAATAAGTAAATACATAAAAATACAATAAATCATCAATAAAAAACGGTTACTTAGAATTAAATAAAATCTGAATATTATACAAGAAGATGGCACATAGGGGGATGTGCTTATTGTAATACAATACTGGTAACAGTTCAAGTCAAAATTGCAAATAGGTTTAATTTCCTCAAGCATTATCAAATCATCTTCTTTTTCTGCAAATCATCTCATTCTATCTCTCTCCTTTTCACTACAAATATCAATCTCCCCTGAGGTCTTCCTCTTTTCCTCCTGCCTAGCGGCTTTATATTCAACATTCCCTGTCCAATAAAACCCTCCTTTCGACAAACAACCTCTCAGCGTTGCTTTTGTTTCCACTGTGCTTGTCCTGAGCTGGACCAACCCCCTTTCCTCTCTTCGTCCTTTTTAAAGAAGACAAAGGCAGTTGGCCCAAATGGCATATTTGTAGACGAATGTTTATCAAATTGCTCCAAACAGCAGCGATGTGATTAGACATCTGTTAAGTAAGGTAACCCTGAGGCAAACGATAACTATGTAGACTAATAGAGTCATTATGCGCCAAGACAACCTTGGTAACTTATAGATCAAGGATTTGCTTTTACTGTAAGTACTGTATATGTGTCGTTTGGTGACCTCTAGTGGCCCGTAGTGGGAATTGCAGTGCAGTGGAAACCAAGTCCTTTCCCATCCATGTGATCTTACCATTAAACTCCAGGAATCCACTTTTCTGTCTGACCAGGAGCACGTTGGTTAAGTTGGCGAACATCCGTAAAAGTTCCGAGTCACACAGTGAAAAAATGCGGCAAACGTAGCTTGACTTGACCCAGTCCGGACTGCTGCTGAACCACTTCCAAATTTCTTTCACGTTCACTCCCAGGGGTTTTCCATCGTGACATTGGTGGGAAGAGCGGAAGGGGTGTTCCAGAGATGTGATGGGGTTTCTTGACCTAATGTAGGTGTGCAGCGTCCACGACGTCGCGCCACGCAGCGCACCCTGGATGCTCTCGAGCACTTGGACGCTTCTGCAGCGTAAAAGTAGCATCAGCACGAACCTCCTCTTGAACTCATCCGACACCTTCCACAGACACCGACTGGAACCCGGAGGTTTGGAGGCAAAGACGCAGGTCGGACACATCCCGCACATACTGGCGCATCCCTCAGCTGTTTTTATGCTGACTTCCTCTGTCGAGGCATTAACGGACTTCATGTCGACGCTTTCAGTAGTTTCCTTTACATCCACCACGTCTTCGCTGGCCAACAGTCCCCCCCATCGCAACAAACACCAACGTGCAGAGACAATTCATCTGGTCGCCATGCAACAAGTTCAAGGCGTCGGCAGTTGAATGGATACTCGCGCGGGATTGTAGGCGAGACAGTTTTTTAGGTACATAAAATTACAAGATGAGCAAAATGTTTAGTGTGTCCTGAGGTGATTTAGAGAGGTGTTGACTTATTATAAATATTATTATTAGTTTTTTATTAGTTTTAATCTGAGTGTGAAATGCTCTCTGCCTCTATTTGTTTTTTATTTTGTTTTTGTTTGTGTGTTTTTTCCAAAACAAATACACCCAGAAATAAATAAGCATAATCCAAAAAGTGTCCAGATGTATTTGTTTAACTCTTGTGATAATGTAAAAATGTAGAGAATCCATAGGGGTATACCACAGAAAAGGATGAAGGAACTTAAAATTTTAAAAAAAAATTATTTTCATTCTTAATATAGTCTACAGCATATGTCCTTTGGTTGACACTACGTTGACCAACAACCAGTGCATATAGAAAATGCACGCCTCCACAGCTAAATACTCATGCCCTTTTGCACCAGGTTGAGTCATCTGATTTTAGCTAGCTCCCTCTATAATTCAAACTTCCATAAGATGTGGTTAAGGATAGTTGCAAATTTAGTGCGGTGAGAAATTTTTAGCCCAGGTCAAAACTAACCTTGTAGTCTCTTTCAGAGAAAAAGAAAACTGTCGTGCGCCGCCCGGGAATCGAACCCGGGTCGCAAGAATGGGAATCTTGCATGATACCACTACACCAGCGGCGCCGTTGATATGACTGCTGGTATAAAGTAATTTATCAGCGTGAAGCATGATGGAGTTGTGGTTTATGATTTGTACTTTTGCTTATAAATGCTCAACTTTTATATTACTAATAGGAGAAAACAATAAGATGAAGCGATAGTAGAAGAACGACACATATTTGAAGAAACATCCCCACTTTTATTCGAAAAGAAGGAAACGTTTACCCTTATTCTGAAAGCGTGTTCTATTTTCTTCCGGGGAACCATAGTTCAGGGTTCGGATACTTTAGTCTCTGTGGTTTCTAGTGAAGTGTTATGCACTGACAGCTTAATTGTTCGTGTTTTGGACGGTACTTAGGAAACAACTACAGAAATATAGCCGTTGAACATCAGCTTGGTACAAAATTTCTATTCTCTACATATTATTAACTACACATGCATTAATACCATTTGCCATGTTTTTGTGGTGTGATAGCTAATAACGAAGATGTGACTAGCAAAGACTGATTTGATAGTACCTTTGCCACTATTCTTTTTTTGTCTGTGTTACTAATATAGCTGTAATGTTAAACGCTAAAGAGGTTTAACGTGCTGAAGTAATGTTAGCTAATGCTAGCTGTAACTCCATGTTACTATGTTTTTTGAGGGTGTGCATAAATCTTGTGTAAGCAACTTACGTTAAGACTGATCATTTCCACCAGCTATCCACAATTTATATTCATGACGGACAGGAACAGCAGCGTGGAGTGGGTTGAGACAACCGAGGAGGTGGTTGTAACTGAGGAGTGCATTCCCATTGAAAACAACCCCCCCGCAGGTACACTATAATGACGTTACAAATGGCGTTGCCATTCACTCCTGTAATACAGCCTTTAAAATAGTTTCTTTGTTCCTCTAGGGATGCCAGTTTTAGAGCCAGCAGACACGCCTATACAGAAGTTACTGGACGCCGTGAGGCAGGGAGAAAACCCAGATGGTGACGATGGCTTTTGTAAGCAAACCCCATGTTTACTCTTTTGCTATTGCAGTTTAGGTGTACCTAATATCCAGCCAGAATTATGCCACAAGCTTGTTCATCGTTACCAAAAGAGACTGGCCGAGTTGCAGCATGCTACAGGCCATTTAACCAAATAGGGGGGGGGGTTAGGGATTTATTTGAACCTGTATGTATACCTTTGACCCTTTGTGGATTATAGAAAATTCAAGATAAACTTGTGCACCCAATTCTTGTTTTTTAAAGATGTATGCTGTACAATCATTTCACCCCAGAAATTTAAATTTCAAACAAATTATTAAAGGTGGAAAATTAACATGACATTTGTGCCCATGATAAATGTATCAGAAGGTCTGACCACAACTGTAGCACTATTGCTATGTACATGTAATACGCTTAAATGAAAGTTTCAGTTTTTTTGCTGTGGTTTTATTCAGTAGTCTTTAAGCTTACACATTTCAATTTTCTATCCCATTAACCTTACCTCTCTCTCTGGTTATAACCTCTTTAGATTTTGATAGGGATGCACCTATAGATCAGCACATCTCTTTCTGAGCCACACATTTTTGACATTTGTAAACTAGAACTGAACTGTAGAATGCGTTAGATGAGCAAACAGTTTCTACATGAAGTGGGAGCTAACCTTCACAAACATCTGCAGTGTTTACACATTCATTCAAGGATTTATTAATATTTGATAATAATAATAGTAATAATAAATGATAGTATTTGACTGATAAAAATAAAAATAATCAAAATTACCCCGGATAAGCCTTTTTACATTTTTTTTCCCTTGTTTTTACATTTTTCTAGATTGCGAGGAGTGCCTGACTCTCTTCCAGGACCAGAGTGATCCTGACAACATTAATGGCCCATCTTTTATTCTCGACTTTCCAACAAACATGGGCGTCATGCAGAGGGCCCTCCTGACTCTGCCTTTTGGCCTGATGATTGGCAGATCTAGTATTCCCAGTGCAGGGATTGGGGTCCTAAATTATGGGCCTGCAGTGTCTCCTGGGATGCATTTTGGACCATATGAAGGGGAAGTGACAACAAGGGAGATTGCCATGGCAAGTGACTTCTCTTGGGAGGTGAGCTGGGATGTATTAAACCCAAACAATAAAAAAGTTTAAACCTCTTGAAGGACATTTTGTTCTGTGTGTGTATTTTGTGATAATATTCCAATTTTCTGCAGATTTACAAAGAAAAGGATGACTATGAGTACATTGATGCTGCCAAAGACTCATACTCAAACTGGATGAGGTATGGATTCTGTTGTATCGTTTCCTGTTGAATGACTGAATTCATTTCTAATTATATTCTATAAAATACATCACAGTTTGTACAGCCTGTACATTATTTAACAAAGCTCCCCCCCCCCCCGACACAGGTATGTCAACCATGCTCGTCATACAGATGAGGCAAATCTGTTGGCAGTCCAATACAAAGGTAGCATCCTCTTTCACTGCTGTCGAACCATAAATGCTGGAGATGAGCTCGTGGTGTGGCCCAGCAGCAAACTTCATGCCCACTTTAGTGAACCTTGGGCCCAAATGTGGTATTTGAAATTGAATGCAACAGGTACTTTTACTTTGCTAGTCTTGATAGTCCATAAAAGTGGTAGTTGTAAGAGCGACAGTCATGTGAAATTTTCCTGACTGCGTTATTTAAAATTTTGATTGATGATTTTGTTTATGTTAATATTTTTGCCTTTTTCTCCTAAAATGCAGAGAGCACTGTATCCAGTACAACTCAGATCTTCCTGTGCGCCCACTGTCAGCTGTCTTTCACCACCAAAGCCTTCCTCCAGCGACACGCAGAATACTTTCACACACAGCCTGAAAGTGCTGACATAGCTGATGAAGAAAATCATGCCTCCAGTGCAGCAGGATCATTGGTAGTACTGTCTGTTGATCCTCTTGAGTCTAAAACATGCGACGATTGCGGCAAGACATTCAAGCAAATACCTCATCTCAGGAGGCACAAGCTTTGTGTTCACTCCAACAAACGCCCCTATTGCTGCCTATATTGCAGGCGAAGTTTTAGCCAGGCATCTGGCTTAATCAGACATCAGTTAGTTCATAGGAAGCAGGCTGCAGGAAAAGCTTCCAATCAGAAGCAAGCCCGCAGCGGCAAGGAGAGTGCAATGCCAGAGTCAGAACTTTTAAGTGCAAGAGATTCAGTTGTATCTGATGAAATTAATGAAAATGAGAACCAACAAGAAGAAGCTATGGGTGCATCTGAAGCGCCAGAGTCTTTTGCAGGTGAGGCAGAAACATTCCAGTCAAACTGTTCAGACTGTGGTAAGAGCTTCACAAAGGAATCATCCCTCAAAAAGCACAAGGTGACTGTCCATGAGAGGATACGTCCGTACGTCTGCACTGTTTGTCAGAAATGCTTTGGTCAGTACAATGACCTGACCAGACACCTGCGGCGTCACCAGAAACAGAGTAAAATGAAAATAAATGAGGATCCAGAGGACTCTAACACATTGCCCTTTAGCTGTGCCGAATGTTCACTGGCGTTTTTCTCAGTGGACGACCTTCAGCAGCACATAAATGAACATCACACTGAGGAGACCACAGCGGAAAATAATGAAGATGATCAAATGCCTGACGGTGAAAGCGTTGAGTCGGTCCAGAATCCTCCCTCTCAGAGGCCTCAGAGATTTGGAGCTAGATTAAAAGTTTCTGCCATAACTAAGCTCATTGCACCTAAACGGAGAGCTAGCAGTCCCGCTCAGCCTGCGAGGAGCTCCGCTGAACCAGAGGCGGCTTCTGTCCAAAATGGGAAGTTAAAAAAATACAACTGGTTCAGCTGCAATCGCTGCAAACAAACATATGGAAACCCAGATGACCTCAAAGCACATAAATGCACTTTGAGGCAGCACAGATGTGGCCAGTGTGGGGCAACCTTTAATAAGTCTGGTTTCCTGAAAAGACACGAGCAGATGGTGCACGTAGAGGCCAAATCGTACAGCTGTGATCGCTGTGGTAAGGTCTTCACTACACCTAGTAACCTTAAACAGCATCAGAAGAGTAACGCTTGTATGAAGTATCACTGCACGTCTGAGCTCTTCCCGTGCTCCTTCTGTCAATTCTCTTTCACCATGAAGAGCTATCTTATTAAACACATTAAAAGGCATCATCCCGTCGAGCATCTTTCACACTGCGAGTCGGACAGCCTAACGGATCAGCTGGAGGAACAGGACGGGGAAAAAGAATATACTTGTCCTCACTGTGGAAAGAACTGTGTGACTGCCAAAGCTTTCAAATCTCACACGTGCTTCAGGCAAGTGAAAGTTTTGTACTTGTGCAACGACTGCGGAAAGGGCTTCACAAACCACTACGGTCTGAAGCAGCACCAGCGCATCCACACGGGCGAGAAGCCGTACAGCTGCCCTCACTGCAGCAAAAGCTTCTCGTACGTCGGTCAGCTCAACGTACATCTCAGGACTCACACCGGGGAGAAGCCCTACCTGTGCACCCACTGCGGGGAGAGCTTTCGGCAGTCGGGAGATCTAAAGAGACACGAGAGAAAGCACACAGGGGTGAGACCGTACAGCTGCCCCGAGTGCAGCAAAAGCTTCAGCCGACCGCAGAGTCTCAAAGCTCACCAGATGCTTCACTTGGGACAGAGAATGTTCAAATGCACTCAGTGCGGGAAGAGCTTTTCCCGAAACTATCATCTCAGGAGACACCATCAGAAGATGCACATTTAGTCGCTTTAATCGCTTTTTTTTTTTTAAAGACTTTAAAGGAAAACAGGAGATTAAATGTAAATGAAATTGCACTATGCGCTTGAGTACTTGATGACTTATTGAATGTCCTGTACATGACATAATTTTTTTCCCCCTTGTAAAGGATTTAGTCGATTTTCTTTCCAGTTAAAAATGGAAAAACACAAAGAAACGCTTGTCTTTGAATGTCACACTGCACTTAAAAATAAACAACAACCAACGTAACCATCACTGTTGACCATTTATTCCACAAAACATACAATGCAAAGCATGTGCACTGTACAAGCCTTAATATTATGAAAATACTCATAACCATGCCTGTTTTTTTTCAATTAAGTAGTCTTAAATTTTGTTTTGTAATCAGATCTACTACTTTTTTTTTTTTCTTACATGACACAGTATAACTTGGTTTATTGGACATTAAGTTTTGCATTGCTTTTGTCACTATTTGTCCTTTGTTAGCTCATATTTCCAACTCGACTATATTATAAATATTAAGTAAAATTAAAATATTTCAGTCTGACCTGAACTATACAAACATACTGGTATGACAGTTGACACAAGTAAAACTCAGTTTCATTTAAACTGTGCGTAAACTGAAACAGGTAGAAACCTGGCAGTGTTTTCCATGTGCTACACACAGCGGTGTCAAGTGCAGCTGCTGGTTAGAGACGAGCTCCTTAAATCTAAAACTTTGCTGCTGGTAGCGGCTTCTTTAACTTCCCAGTCCAGTAATGTTTCTTACATCAGTAGTCCTAACTAAGTCCATGACAACATCCATTTGAAGGGGAGGAAAGAGATATCCATTGTTTGTGGCACAGCAGTTGTGGAGGCTTGTTTCCGTGGTCCTTTTTTATTTTTTCTTCCTTTTTCTATTTTTTTTTTTCCTTTTTGATAGAAGTGAGGGGTTGAAACCAGAGGATCAGTCGTTCGTTCATGACTCCTAATGTGTAAAAAATACACAAACACGTCTGAAAGGTAGGCAGCAGGTGGTTCTAAAGGTTATGTGACAAGACCCCTACGAAGGTTGGGCTACTGTACAGTTTTGAAGACACGTCAGACTTGTTCCCGTTTATTACTCCAATCCAGTGAAGCACCATGTGTTGTCGTCTTTAGTGCGGTCTCCGTCCAATTTACACATCTCTGCCACGCAAAATATACAACGACCCTCGCCTCTCATTAGTTTATATTATGTTAAATGTTATGCACATTAAAATTTTTTACAAACCAAACTGATTGTTAAACAACACAGTATCACATCTGTACAAACTCAGAAAGAAAAATGTCACAAAACTAAGCGAAAGAAAGAAAGAAAAAGGATTTTTGATTTGTTTTGGCAATTGAAAAGCAACAGCTCGGTGTTTCACAAGAAGCACAAATTAAGGGAGAAAATACTGAAGTCTGAAAATGAAAAAGGAACAGTACATCTACGGAGTCCGTTTGTGATGATAAAACTGCTCTTCTTTCCATAAACGCCAAAAAGAAAAACATGGTTAAAAGGGTTAAGTGGCTGAAATACAAAGCCTGAGGGCACATACAGTATGCGACCACAAATTAAGCTCAACTTGGACACACGAGATACCCTGCAGCTCGTTGCAAGTACTTAAAACACTCCTTCGTCTGGTGAAGTTCTATATTTATTAGAAAAGGCTTTTATAATGGTTCAGATTTCAGCTCCTCCACTCGGCACTCCAGATCAGCCACCTGGAAGAGAAGAGAGGAAAATGCACTTAAAACAATGGAGTGCTGCTGGAATGTGAATCATACTGTTTTTGTTTTTTTGGAGATGATTTTTTTCTGCTGTGCATTTCTGCTTTCAGTTGGTCCGTTTAGGGGTCTCCACAGCAGATCACCTTCTTCCATATCATCCCGCTTAGTCACACCAACCCTCTGAATTTCCTCCTTCACTACATCCATGAACCTCCTCTATGGTCTTCTTTTTCCATGATCAGTATGCTTTGTCAAGAAGCAAACAGGAACAGTATCTCTACACCTCGCTGCTTCATTGTTACTCTCATTCACACTCATGTATTCTTTTCTACTAACAAGCAGGGATAAATAGGAAGTGCAGATAAACTTTAGCAAAAGCTTCTTTCCATCAAAGGTTTTAATCCAAAGCAAAATAACCACAGCATTAAAAGCTACAACAAAGACTGCTCCCTTAATAGTAGAAAACAGTTTTTATACAGCCATTTTTACAAGGAAATGTCGACATTCCAATATTGGAAAATCAGAAAGAGGTCTTGCTTATGAATGAATCTAGTGCAAGTCTGAAATTGCCGGAGGGAGACCGGAGGATGAACTAGACCAAATAGAAGCTCTGCATGAGATTTGGGGTCTTTTAATGCAATAAAATCAACCTTAACCTCTAAATCAGCAACAAGGTTTTCCGGCGCATTATACTTCTGCTTCAAACCTTTTTGAAATCCTACACCATAACCTGACGTGCACTTTCCTTGTAATGCAACAACACAGCACATCAATCTTGACATACTCTTTCAGCTTCATCACAGTTTCTCCAAGTTCACCAAGACATTTTAAGATTTTCTTGAAACCATAGATAATTCTGATTAAAAGCAGTTTCAAGATCAAATTTGGTGTTTACTCTTGAAAGCTTTACAAAATGCTGTGCAAACCTAACAGCACACGGTTGGTGTGCGTGTATTACATTAATTGGTAGATGTGTCACTTAATGTGAAGATTAAATGTGCACACACTGCCTTGAGAAACCTCGTATACCTGTTCTTGGAGTTGCCCTGACTCCTCTTTCAGAAGGTTGGCCTCAGCCCCAACTTGTGCACAGCGCTGGGTCTCCTTCTTCAGGTACTCAATCTCCCTGTTAAAGGAAGAGGAGAACAGCATTGGCACTGTGACCTCACAACTCTTTCGGGCTTTTGTACAAGCAGTTAAACTGTCTTACTTTTGTTGATACTCCTTAATCAGACGTTTGGCTTTGCTGTATTTGCGCTCCAGGGCCTGATACTGGGCCTGCGTCTCCTTCAGGTGCTCATCCACTGCCTGGCACAGGCTCTGAGCCTCCATCCAATAGCCCTCCAGCTTCTCCATTCGCTCCTTGTTCTCCTGCAGGGTTTGCTCCAGCTGGGCCTTGTCCATACGCCAGCGCTGCTTCTCCTGCTCTGCGTGGTGCAGCTGGAAGAAAGCGTGATTCATTCATTTCAATCACAGGATGACGTAAACGGACACACTCCTCTGATTCTAAAGATAAGAAATGCTCTTTTGCTTCTTCTTAATATATCATTATATAGAATATCATCATAATATTCACTTTTAATTACCTTTCTTTTCAGTTGCTGGATCTCAGCCTGGGTGACAGCGTGTTTTATTTGGAGCTATAAAAAAGACACAGTGTTACTATTTTAAACACACCTCTAAATACAAGGTGCATCAATTGAAAAAGGATTGATTAAAGAAGAAATGTTGTAATTACGGCATTCATGGCTCACCTCTTTGTATTTATGGGCCAGCTTCTCAGGGTCGGTCTCCAGAGGCGACATGTCCTCGTTCTCCGCCAGGTCAAACACCTCGATTGCACTGGGATACGGCGGACTCGCTTCCTCATCTTCATCCTCCTCCTCATCTGTGCCGTATTCCCCACCCTGCCGGGATATGGTCAAGGTTAGGACCCCGTTCACAGGCAAAAATCAAGTAAAAGGACAAAAAATAGAGCTTATGACTTAAAATTTCCCCATATAAAGAAGAAATTGCAAGATGAGTGAGTTTAAAGTTTGTTGTTGTTCTTATTTGCAGATAAACAAACTCTTTCAGGTGACCCAGTTTACACAGAGAAAGCTAAATTTGAATCTTTCTGTTTTCAGTGGTAAAATTTAGTTTTTGCACATATTGGTTTCCAGGATGTAACAGTTTTTCAATTTATGCAATTCCTGGAGAAAACAAAATATATATTGTTTTAATTTCTTGAATAAATTTTTGGACATAATGCCAAAGAAACAAGAAGGCAGAGCGTAATAGTCCTCTGATGGTGTCGTCCTCTTGTGCTGTGATGCCAAATAGACACCAGATGGCGCACAACTCAAGCAGGCGTATTTTTTCATTACGCAACCACCCACCTCATCTTCATACTGTCCATGAATGGAGGAACTTCCTCTCTGTTGTTCTAATGAAACCATAGACGGTTCCTGAGCCTGTTCTCTGCGTGTGAACGAAAAGCGAAACAATCTGGAGGCATGATTTACAAACTTCAGGCCTCCGAGGGCACAAAAAAGTCACTCTGATTAGTCCCAACCCTGAGCTGAGCATATTGTCTGATCATGTTGATAATACACTGGATATCACAGTGTGGCTTTTTCTTTTTCCCTGTTCATAATAATAACCAGATAGATTTTTTTTTTTAATCCTACAGGGAAAACAATATCCTAGAGGGCTAAGTGAGGATTTTATTGTAGCACTTTGTGCTTAACTGTGAAGCTGTTTACTGATGTCTTTGCTCTGTTAGCTCAGCTTGTGTGGGACTGTGCGTCATCTGCAGTGGTTAAATAATATCTTATGTCCCATTTTTTTTTTGTATTTGTGGAGAGGGGAGGGGTGAAGCTGGATTAGTAAGCGCTGCACCCTCACGTCTCTAATGTGCTTGTGCAGATGTTGCTTCATCGACATTTGAAGAATGATAAACCAGGCGCAGGCAAAGTTTTTATACTTTGATCCCTATAGTGATGGGATGTGGTAGCTTTGTTATGCTGTGGGGGGGGGGGGGGGGGGGGGGGCTTTTGTGGGT
>VUQR01007286.1:8568-18849 GCA_015108515.1 Hemichromis elongatus | reverse complement strand
ACAAAACAGTTTGTGTTAAAATGATTCTGCGACATATTCTGACCTCACACATTTAAACTGCAGCCTCGTGCTTCTTTCACAATTTGAAATATTCACCTTGAAGCGCTCTGCTTCTCTCATTCGTTCTTTGTGTTCATAAAACCACTGAACGCATTATTAGATTTTCTCTACAGGATGATGGAAATAAGCAAACTGCGGTGCCATTAGGATATTCATTTGCATAAAGACTTTTTAGCTGACAGACGATTGGTTGTTAAACCCGTTATAAGCAAGTGTGAGCGCAGGTAAAGTAAAACAAGGTTTTACAAATATGAATCTGAATATTTTTAAATGTAAATGTATCGAACGAGCCATGTCCAGACACCTTCACTAGTCTGTGAACCATATCTGAACACGGATGATCCAAGTCTTCTTAGTCTGAATCTAAAGCTTAGGATCTGGAGTCCAGCAGATGACCTGTTATTACTGTACTGTAACCTGTACTTTTCTGTGTGATAGTTACACCCTACAGCTCAGACCGAGGTGCAGGTGCTCAAATGTCGATGCACTAAAATCCATTTGCGAAGCATTAAGCACGCAAACACACACCTGATGTCATCTTTCTCGTGGTAGATGTTATTCTGGAAGCTGGCCATTCGCAGTAGATCACTGCCTCTGGGATGTCGCCAACACCAGCGCTGTGACACAAAACACAGTTTCACCCTCTTTAATAACACGTTCTCTCTGCGTCGGCATTCGACTTATAATTTGTCTCGCTGGAATGATAATAAGCACGGAATACCAACACATGATTGCAGCTCAGAGATCATTCTGACATAATATATTAAAGACACTTGGGAAGGAGGCACCAAGTCTGAGGCATTTCTAATTTTCTCCTTTGAGTTAAAACAAAAGCTTTAAATGCTTCTCGAGGCGATCTCTCCTGAAGCGCCTCCATCATAAGTTTTAGTTTAGTTTTAGTTTTACTGGCGTCTGAGTTCCATAAACTTCTTAGAAATTGGCGATTCACAAATGGCAAAGTGGTAATATAAAACAAAACGTGACTCCAGAACACTCACAGGGACGCGTCCTTCATTGAAGTGGGCGAAGCTTTTCTTCAGCTCGGTGTCTAAAACCTTCTGTGGGACCACGATGAAGCGAGGCAGGCTGACAGGAAACAGGAAAAAAAAGCTCAGTTTTATTGACAAGATATAAATAGCAAATTTACAAGAGCAGTGGAAGATGCATGAGTCATGGCATATTTATGAAAAAAAAAAAGGACCACTGATGTGCTCTGAGTTGAGGCGTTTATCCTCGGCTTGTGTTTGTAACATTGTGCCGTGGAGTCATTCTCTTATCGAGGACGAGCAAACATTCACACATTCCTCAAATGTGCTGCTTTGTAAAGTGAAGAGCGGGTTGGTGGGAAATCTGACATTCTATATGTTTTTATTACATTACATACCTGGTTAGTGTTATGTGTGGCTACACTTGTGAATTTACCTGGTTGACATTTCAAAGCGGTCATTGACTGAGCTGACCCTCCAGCTAGTGGCTCCACACCGTTCCAGCTCCTGCTCCCAGTCCGAGGCAGATTCAAACCAGTTCATGTGGGCGTCTCGGCGACGGTTGCTTAGAAACTGCTTCATTTCTGTAGGCGGGAAGTGATTGAAACACTCATTTTGATGCTTGCGGCACTTTAAAGGTGCAAAATCAGGTGCAGTGTGATGATACTGACTTCTTTGAATCGTATTTTACACAAACCCAACACTTTTCATTTTAAAGGCAGGATTTAAAGTCCATCTAAATGGGACTCCAGCAGTCAAGCTAATTATAATTTTACTGTTCAGCCTCTCTGATATAAGAATTTGTCTCTCCTCTTTAGTGGATGTCTCCGGTAACAGAATATTTCAGAGATTCGGGTGTTTATCTGGACGAATACAACTACCATATTTTCCGCACTATAAGGCGCACTTAAAATCCTTTAATTTTCTCAAAAATCATCAGTGCGCCTTATATAATAATTCTGGTTGTGCTTACTGACCTCAAACCGATTTTATGTGGCGCTCAAAAATATTAGTACGACTTTAGTATGCTACGAAGCCGCACCGCTTGATGGATTGAGCATTACGGCTACCGTAGTCAGGAGCCTCGCAGAGTAATCTGGGTCCAAAACTCCGTCCCCTTCAGGTCCCAAAGTCAAACCAACACTGCAGCATCACTGAGAGTTAAAAACTGTCTAAAGTCATTCATCTGTAATAAAATGATCAGCGTTGCTGCTTTACCAGGTGTAACAATGAAGTTTAACATCCAGGCGTCCAGGAAAACAAATTATTAAATTTAATGGAGTTAGAAGTTAGCAGGAAGTTAGCTCGCTAGTTTCCACCGAAACATGATATACCATGTTCTGACTGAGGGTTTACTGACAAAATAAAACGTACAGCTCTGCTATCACTTCCAACATAAATGAAGACAGAAAACTAAACAGCAGTGATGTTTGTAGGGTTACTGAAGGCTAGCTGGTATATAATGATGTGCTATGTGATCGGTAGCGACACAGCTATGTTAGCATAACATAAACAGTGAAGCTGGAGGATGAACGCTAACTTTTTTCCACTCGATAAAAGTTAACGTGAAGGCTCCTGATGGTTAGGGACAAATGCAATCGCATGGCAGGAAGCAAGAAGAATGATTGAGTAAAGTTTTGCTTATCTGACTGTTTTGTTTTGCTTAATGCGACTTATGGTCTGAAAAATACAGTAGTTGAATATGTGGCGCTGGGTTTATTAAGCTTTTAATGTGTCGGTTCACGTTTTTATCATGTTATAAAGATGGAAGAAACAGAATTAAAAAAATACTGGCTGCTCAGAGAGCACGCACGGCTTCTTAAGAAATCTATTCTGAGCTTTTCCAACAAAACTCTTTTTGGAGGAAAGGAAAAATTTCCTTAGTAAAATGTACTTTCTGTGGTCATAAGTGCCTGGGACACATATTTGTCTGTCCAGAAGGGGAGATATGTTATCAGTCTTTCTTGTGTGCATTTGCTTATCACACAAAAACTACAGTACCAACCTGAATATCATAAAGCTTGGTGGAGACGCAGCACATGGGCAGAGAGAGCGACCGTTTCACGTTGGTGTCAAACAGAGCGTGGACGCTGGCCTTGGCAGAGGCGAAGCTCTTCTTGTATTATTCAAAACACAAAGAACTGACCACACACTGGACACACTTGACCCATAGGCCAGAGGTGAACTGTAGGTCATCTAATGACTTGTTTCAGAGGGGGGCTTGCATTATTTATCCAAGAGCTGGCATTCATCCTCAGCTTGGTCAGCCTAGCGTAGCTTTAATGTAGCATACTAAGCATACTATACTGTAGAGACAGGCTCAGATGTCCCTGTATGGAGGGTGGGTTTTTAGAACAGGGCTTTTGTTAGTGACAGGTGAACAGGTGGCCTGTTTGCATTTGAAGCTGAAGTTTAATTAAGAAAAAAGAAAAAAAGAAAAAGTGCGAAATTTTACTTTTAGGTTTAATCATTCTCACAGCGACACGTTAAATCACTGTTAACATAAAGTTCTGCTTGAATCCAATGAACAATATCTTCACATATGTTTTCAGAAAGAGTATTTTTACTGTAGCATCACAGAGGGGAGTGTTTTTAATCTCGCCAACCACAGAGGATGTGAGTGTTAGGTGTCATTATGGTCCGAACAGAAACCATTAAGGTTCTGGATTCATTTTCTTCCCCCTTTAGGAGCTGCAACATCGCATTCGGATGGTGGAAATCGGCAGGAGCAAAAATGAAAAAAATGATAATGAGCTGAAGTCACAGGAGGGAAATGATAAAGTGTGATCACAGTTTTAGTACATTCTGTTTCGGGAGCTGGAATGGGTGACAACCACACTTAGTCATGTGCTGTGCTTTAAATCTTTACAAGTGTGTCCTAACACATTCCTGCAGGGTTTCAGATCCACGACGGCATGTGATTCTCACTTTAACCGAGCTGTTGTTCCTATGACTATTCATTAGAGCTAAAATATGCACATAAAAAAAGCAGAATGATAGACAGATTGCGATAAATACTTTAGATCATCGACTCCCAGTCGTTTTAATATCATTACCATCCCAGCAGGCACACATGGGGCAGCAGTGCCCCAAGAAGCATGTCTGTGGCTGCATCCATACGGACGAGAACAAAACAAAGAACGCTCAAAAATATGAGTGTTATTAAATGTTTCCTGGGGGAGCCAAAGCTTTATAGAAGGATAGGCAGGCTGCCAGAGAGATAAGATATTGTCTCCATGCCAGGAAAGCAGTGGACAGCTGTACACTTTAATCTACTCACCTACACTGCCAAGGGCAGCGTTCTGGAAAGATAAAACAGAGCCTGGTTTGGGAGGCTGGTAGGTCTTAGCGATGCTGTAGGTCATCTGAGGAGGGGAAAGCATAGTTAGTGCATCAACATGACAAAGGTCGTCATCTTTCACCACAGTGTCTGATCACTGGTCTGTGGCAGGGATCAGCTTTTCTAAGGAGACGTGCTTAGGCTAAGGAGACACCTCTAGGACTTGTGACTCAGGAGTGAGGCGGTCAAAAAGGAAGCAGACGACTCGCATGTCCCTGCAGTAAAGCACCAGCTCCTCCGGAGTAAACTTCAGCGAGGAGTTTGGTGTCACCAGCTTGGTCCTGTTTGGGCCCACTGAAACGCAACAAGAGCAAAGATGCAAAGATGCATTTCAGATTCAGTCCTGAGGCTAGCAGAAAGTATCAGCCTGCAAACTGAAAAACAATGCACAAACAAAGCAAGGTGAGTGAAAAGGTGTCTCACTTGTGTTTTCTTAAAAACAGTGGTAGTTGGGTGGAAAAAAAGGCAACTCAACTTTCAAAATAAGAGTGGATTATCCACTGATGATAAATAAAAAATATCAAATGTGTCCGGTACTCTACATATAATCCCTGTGAGCCCGCTGGCTGCGGCCACAACAGTCTCCTCCACCTTCTATTCCAAGCTAGGCTTTGTGAGGAGCAGCCAATCAGCTGGCTTAAACAGAGGGGGCTCTGTTTGAAGGGAGAGGAACAAATGCCGCTTGTTGAAGGCAGAATGAACTGAGGGGCTGCACCAAGGCTCAGTGAATGATAAATAAGGATTATTGTGAGTTGCGATACACGCAAAGACTTTGTGTACGAGAATGAAAGCATGAACCTGGGAAT
Organism: Hemichromis elongatus; assembly: GCA_015108515.1. NCBI lineage: Eukaryota > Metazoa > Chordata > Actinopteri > Cichliformes > Cichlidae > Hemichromis > Hemichromis elongatus. Next base: position 13,657 of record VUQR01007286.1, on the reverse strand, counting down.
GAGCATCATCACAATCCCCTTTAAGCCGTTTTGAATCAAAGCCATTTTTTTCCCCAACTTCCTGATAGAAATACTGATAAAAAGAAATATCTCAGTTAACAATCTGCACATTATCAGACTGTTCTTTGAACTTATTTTTACGGTAGTAACTTCTGCGTCATCGTGTTTACAATAAATGACATGATAGACAATTTATCTATCCATCGACCTGAAGTCATATAAAAGCAATAATTTATAACGTCCATTAACAGCATGAATGAAAAATAGTTTTGTGAGTAAAAAGGAAGTTTTACTTACCAACAACAACTTTCTCTATAGACGCCAAAGCCACGTCGTGGTCTCCTAGTAGCACTGGGTCTGCATTGTCCTGCATCATAAATATCATTCAAAGAAACAAAGTTTCCCATTGTGTCAAATGCACTTTACACATTTTCAAGGGTCATTAAAAAAAACAAAAACAACAGGAGATAGAAACACACTGTATAATAAAACCTGTATGTTTTAGTGTTTACTGAGTACAGGGTAGGAACTCACGTCGGGTTTGGGACTGTCCTGGGGCACAAAGGCCACTCTGAAGTGAGTACAGAACAGAGTCCCAGACAGCCAGCCTCTTCCTTCCCTGGCAGTCAACTTCTTCCTCACCATCACAGCTCTCTGAAGCACACACTCGCCTAGAGAGGACACATGGCACGAGTGTTATGAGAATTCCTCGACGATACACGTTAAGCAGAAGTTTCAGTTTCATCGCGCACACGTCTTAACTATGACCGTGTCCTCTCCTGCGCACATAACAGGAAGTACACAAAAGATAAACAAGAAGTATGAAAGAGAGTGGGCTGCAGGGAGTGGGTGTAACAACATCCTTAAACTACGAGTGACGTCCTTGAATTGTTGCAAGTCCTTGACTAGATGGACAGGGAAGAGCAAAGAATACAGCGAGTCTGTACTGAACCCTGCGAAGCCTGAACCACGAAACCATCGCTTTTGTTTTAAACCGAAGCGTTTATTGGAAACTCTGACGAATCAAAAAAAAAAAAAAAAACAGAAAGAAATTTGGATATATGAGTTTTAAGTTGTAAATTGCACACACTAAATATTTAACACAATAATGTGTGTGATAACATAGACACCTGTGTGTGTCTGTGTTTTCCAACATGGCCGTGGTACAGTACGTTACTGTCAAGTTGCTCGCCACTGATCACAGTTTGTTAAAGTCGTTAATCGTGACCGCTGCCTCCGACTCGTCCCGCGTTGAGTCCTGCAGATGTTCGTTTCCGCAGACTTTGATGAGTTTTGTTTGGAGAGTAGAAGGTAAGAAAAGAACAAAGAGCTCTGCTACACTTGGCTGATAACATTCGGCTCCTTCATCAGGGCGGTGCACAGCACGCACAGCTTTTCTGTATGTCAGCTGTGGAGATTTCTTTGTGTATCCGTGTTTTGAAGCCTACATGCTACAAATCAAAACTGCCTTCACCTGGCAGTACGATCAAAAGAAGAACTGATGGCGTGTCAGATATGAATTTGGGTGCGCCTTGAAATATCAGTGTGTCAAAATATGTTTGAAAACCCCAGATGGACAATTTGAGGGGATCTTCTAGTGGCAGCTTAAATCTCTGTATGTGTAAGTTAACTGTTGCTTTCCATGCACACACGCACACGCACACACACACACACACACACGGAAAAGTCTGGAACTTTCACTCTATTATCTTCAGACAATAACAGATTCAGAGCTCTGAGTCACACACTAGAATATTTCACAAACACTGGGATTGTTTCACATCAACAATGAGATTAATTGCAAAATTATTTTCCATCCATCCATTCTCTTCGTTGCTTTGTGAAAACTTTAATGAACATGAGTTGATGAACAATAAAGCTGAAACAAGTGATGGGCACATGATTAAACAGTCACTGGTTGAATGAACTAAGACAAAGAACTTAAGCATGTTTTTAAAATGTTAAACGTGTTTGACTTGACTTGAGAACTCTGATCTTTACAGCCATTTGGCCCCTACACGATGAGGATGAGAAGCATGCCGCTACATCAGCAAACCTTCGATTTTACCGCATCACTGGACAAGTCATTCAGCGTAACACAGACAAAAAGAATGTTTTTCCAGCTTTGATAACATGTAACATCCTAAACAGCGTACTTATGTGTGCTAGTAATCCTGTTAAGAATGCCTCCGAGTAAATGGGGAAAAAAAAAAGAAAGAAGCGTCTGAGATTCCGGGACAAAGCTTCCAAAAACAAAACTTTTCACCCACAAAAGTCTTTCACACACAAACACAGATGTGCAAGATGTGCAGTCCAAGAAAACACAAAGGACGAAAAAAAGGAAAACCGCACAGAGCAGCGAGGCAACAGTAACAGTCTACCACAGGAACACAAAGCCTCTGCCGGATAGACTGTGGGTTTCCATGGCAACAGGGTCTGGGCTTGGGTAGACGTGGAGAAAATGGCCTTTTTGTTCATGACAAAGCAACTGTTTTCATTTCACCCGAAGGACAATTAAAAAAAAAAAAAAACGGATGGGGGAAGACCAAACTGAAAAAAGAAAAGCATAGTGAGGAAACACTGAATTCATCTCAGGATAATGAAAGGAAGCGCAATAACACGGCCCTCGTATGAAAAATGACCGTGGAGATGTTGGGCTGAGTTTAATGAATGTTTTGGGGCATACCAAAGCGCAAACAGGAAACGGACATTTCTTTTTCTTTCCCTTGTTTATGCCGTGAGAGAAAGAAAAAGAAGACAAGCCATAATTTGCCGATTGCGCAAGAGGAGCTTAAATCTTTGAGTGTGCCCTGTGATTACGCTTATGCCCTTTAGCCTTTGAAACCATCCATTAAAAACCCTCTAGGCCGGGCTTATCAATTAAAGCCAACCACACATGACCCAGCTACAGAGATTTAGGATTCTTTGGGCAGTGAACACAAGTGAACCCTTGTTCAGTGGGCGTCTTTAAAGAGACAATCTGGCGTTTTGCGTGCCTCTTCTTGATATCACTCCAGGGAGCAGCAGAGCCGCAAACATTCGTGTAGCTGGCAGATTTGAGACCCTGCGGAGGAAGGAAAACAATTCGCATTCTCTATTGAGATTTAAAAAGTTTGTGTAAGCAGGTGATTCATCCCAGCATGAGTCAGCTAGACAAGGGAAGGTGTTTATGAGACAGTTTAATCCAATAAAGTCTTTTATGCTCTTCCTGGATAGCTCCAGGTACACTTTTACAACTGCTGTAATAACCTGTAGCAACTTTTACATGTTTTAGATGCACAAAATTCATCCATTTACATTAAAATTACAAACGATCATTATCAGTGCTGGATGCTTGGGGAATTTTGTGTGGTTTGCTGAATACTTTTAATTCAACCTGTAACAGTTTAAACAAGCCAAAAAGGGTCGATGTGAGCAAAAATGTCCCAAAAGACCAGTTAACCCTGGGTTCAGACCGTTGACTCAACCAGTTTAATCAAATCTAATCACATAAAACAGAAGCTTCTTGATATATTTAAACAAAAAAATCAATAAGCTAGCAGTGACAACTAATGAGTAGCCCGTCAGTGCCACGGACCGTTGTCAAGGCTGTGAGTGAGTGATGCAAAGCTACTGAAAGGAAAAGGCAAGGAAGGCTAAAAACACTAGCATGCTGGCATGGCCATCCATCCATGCATCCATCAACTGAAAACTATGCTAAAGTTAAAGTGCCAATAAAATGAGTCTACTCCCACAGACTCCATTGTTAAAATGTCCAACTTTAGCATTAAAAATCTGGTTCACAGCAGGCCAATAACAGTTTTTCCCTCTAGCTCATTCTTGTCTGTTAGGTCTCACCTCCACTAATTAGAGTCCCTCAACTCAACCTCGACACTAACAGCATGTACAAAGCATTAAACTTTTTACAAATGGACAAAGTTTGGTTAGTTTAGGTACTGATGAAATCCTACTATTGGATTAGTCTCTTAGGCCTAATCTGTTATATTCACTCAGTTTACTAAGGCCTGAGCTGGAACCTTTCAGTGCCAACACCATAAATTGTATTCTCACGATGTCTCAAAGACTGAGAGCAAAAACTGGGAAACTAGTTTCATATGTTTCTACCTGTAAACTGATTCCTTCCACAGCCTTATCTCATAATTATCGCTGACGGTAGAAAAAAAGCTTTGCATTCTGGCTCGACTCGATCTTCAACACGATGACTCCGTGCAAATCTGCCAGTCCGGCTCACATTTCACCTTCCCATCCCAAATGAATGAGATCCTCGGATACATAAAACTCCTCCGCCTGAGGCAGCATCTCTCTGCCGCTCAGCTCCACCCTTTTTTTTTTCCCCCAACTCGTTTCATAAAATTAAAATTCCCAGAAGGAAAGTCAGAGAGAGATGGAAACAGACAGTGACGTACAGACAAATATCATTGAAATGTTTGATGGCAACAGCAACTTTACAGATTCCAGGTGAATTAGTCTTTGACGACGTTATAGGAGGAACAGCTCACCAAAAAAAAAACAAAAAAAACATTCAGTCCAAACAGGAAACAGTTTCTGACTTTCAGGATTTCTCACATTGTTGACCGAGTGCAGGATGCTGCATTAATCTAGCAGCATACGGGTCCTTTCCTCACGCTAACTTCAGTTCAGATGAGAGAGAACGACTTGGCGGACGAGCCTGAGAAAATGCAGCTGAGACGCATGTGAACCATGTGTGCTTTATTTGTTTTCATTCACATTTGTTTCTCATTTTCAGCTGGGACGCATGCAGAGTGAAAGGTTTCTGTCCTCGTGAACCAACAGGGAGGATGAGCTCAGGTTTGGTTATAGATTCAAGATTCAAGATTACATCTATGGAAACATTAGTACCTGTACTGACAAAGGGAAAATACTGGACACAGAAACTACCCTCAGCCCCTGAAACCTTCCTCTTCCACGTGATAGTGATCGTGTCTATCAAGGGGAAAAAATCCTTTTTTCCTTTTTTTTTTTTTTTTTTTTTTTTTTTTTTAAAATTTTTTTTTTTTTTTTTTTTTTTTTTTTTTTTTTTTTTTTATATTAAAAATATATTTTTTTTTTTTTTTTAATAATTTCTTGT
>VUQR01007285.1:0-15933 GCA_015108515.1 Hemichromis elongatus | reverse complement strand
AAAATGAATAAAAAAAAAAAGAAAAAGGAAAAAAAAAAGGGAGAAAAAGGGGGGGGGGGGGGGGGGGGGGGGGGGGGGGGGGGACCCTTATTATCCAACTCCTGCTTCATTTCTAGGGTTACATAATTAGTACCAACAATTTAAAAAAAAATAATACTACAATCATCAACCAGTTATAACTATAAACTATAAATTTGAACGATGGAAGGAGCTTGAAGGTGAAATCACTGCTCAAGTGCCCTAAACATGCATTGTTTCCAATGGCAACCAGAGGCCAATCCTTCTGGTTTCAAACAGAAGTCAAGATGTTAGAAAGTCCATGAGAAACAACTCTACTGAGATCAGTAGAGCGCTAAACACTATCCCGATGAGTTTATGGACACATTTACCAGTTTTACTGCTGCTTAATACAAAAAAAAGCTTATTCTATAGTGATTAGGTAGAGGATCAGTAGGGGGCCCATTGTCCCTTTACGAGGGACACTCCCACAAGGCTTAAATATGGGACTCTCCACCATTTGACCCTAGAACTGAAGAAGCTTCTCGGATGAGAGGTGAAACGTCTTCAAGCAACCTAAAGAAGTCCAGACGCCTTTTCCTTACAGCTCCTTAGACTACAATGACCTGGATGACTGAGAACCTTCACAGACTTATTCTATAAACAATTATCTCCACTGGCTCAAAAATGGAGACAAAGAAGGAAATGTTCTGCAGTACTGTGCAAAAGTCTTGGGATATCCCTCATTTCTTTGTATTGTGCTTGCAAACAGTCAGACTTTTCTGTACTTTCTTTCCAAGCTGTCTCATTCCCGATGCGTAACATCCCGACGATTTGTCACGTCCCGAGGCGTCCCCTATGATACGCGCCCATTTGTGGACAGAATCGAACAGAATGACACTCACGGCGGTAACACGCGCTCCAGCCACGTATTCGAGCCCTAACCCCAGCGTTGATGGTGTTAGACAGTGGTTTCCAAAGCGAGTAAAAAAAAAGTAAAATAAATGTACGTGTGCAGATTCAGTCCAAACAGTTCTCACGTTTCCTCCTTTTTTCCGAACGCGTAACATTGGAGCGTGTTGGGTGGCCGAACATCCCGACGATTTGTCACATAGCGTGTTACGCTTTGGGGATGTGAACGTGTCGTTCTGAAGGCCTTTCAAGGTTACTTTGAACATTGGCTGCTTTTTCCACTCATTTTCAGTCCAGTTCTTGTACCCGACTGTTTTCAGGTGAATGGTTATTGTTTGGTTCACACACGTCTTCTGTTTGTTCATCAGAAATTGTTTCATTAAAATGTTGCTGTCAAGAAGCCAGTCTTAAGTAAGTAAAATAGAGATAAAGGGCATTGGGTTTTGTCCTTTCTCTCTTGGCCTACTTGCATGTCCAGTGGACAGATGTAGCTACAACTTCATTCACTAGCAAGAAACAGCTAAGTTAATCCTATTAGTGAAATTAAGCTGGGGAGGTGGGGCTCTGTACTGTAGTTAACTGTGTTCCCGATATGTAACTGTATATTGGGGAGATACAGTCTCACGGTCCCTATCTTATGTGTAAATGACATTAGGAAAACCTTTGTAGAACCAACCAAGATCTCTGGGAAAACATGAAGTATATCTCAACAATTTAGATTTTGGTACACCCAAACAGCTGAATAATTAACTACCTAAAGAAATGCCATCCAATCAGGTTAGAAGGTGAAAGTAATTGTTCCTAGTTGTTCCCAATTCAGGTGTACTACAGAGGCTTGAGACACCTTCAGCTTTGTCGATTAAGCGTTTTCCTTTAACACTCAGTCCATCCCTTGTGTGTTAGCTTGTGTGCTCTTTATTGTGCTTGTATTGTGTAAAAGCATCAATGAGCTTTGCCAGCAGGAAAATAAGCTCCTGGTAGGGACACCCATGACAATTCAAAGGCTACAGGAACGGCAATTTCGGATCGCCTTTTTCAGAGGCTAAAGGGCTAGGAGGCTAACACAACCTGACTGAAAAAAGCAAAACTGTTACACAAACATTGAAGGCAAAGTCAAAGCAAATAGTCCTGAGCACTGAAGGGTTTTCCCCATGAAGGAGCATGACGTGCTGCAGCGAAAGCCTGACACACGGTGCAGGGTCACTGAAACAGAAATGCAGTGAAACTGATACTTCCAGAGGGATTTGGAGAAGATTGCCCAGAGCCAAGTGCACTGGCGAGGAGCTGTCAGTGGCCTATGTGCCCCACGTGGGGCAAAGATGCTTAGAATAGAAATTTACCTTTTCCCAGACCCCTTAACAATAGTGAATACTCATATTAATTAGGAACAAGGTCCAGTTAGCGAGGTCAGTGTTGGCAGTTTAAATCACTGCATTTTTTCTGGGTTGTGAATGTGTAAAATGGATGTGACTGTTTTTTTGTTACAAAGCATGTAAAAAGAAATGTAAATATCACAAATATAAATACAAATATAGCCAAAAAAGTCTGGATAAACTATGCGTGCCACAGCATCCTTCCAAAACAGCATCCTTTTTTTGTCTTGATCATGTGAAAGCAATGGTCTATGTCAGTGCTTTTTTGGCCTTCAGCTGGTGGGTAGTTTTTAACTTTTCCTCCCAAAGGCCTTTCCTTTTTCTGTAGTGGGTGTGAAATGTGCTGTAAACGGCCAGACACAGAGAGAAATTCTTAACACCGCGAATCAAAGCTGACTACAGCTGATCTCCACCTGTAGACATGGTGGCTCTAGAAAGTTTGCTTCCTGCTTTTTCACAGAGGACAGCAGCAGTCAGATGCAGTCAGCCTGAATTCAAAGCAGCAACAATATATAGCACTGGCACCAAAGAATAAAGGCACAGCCAGGCATAAGAACCTCAAGCTGAACCTGCAGCATAATCTAAATACCCACTGTTGATTCACTGTCGGTTCATAAAAGGTGTATTTCTTAGTAAAGCAAGAATTGTAGGCTTAAATGTTTTTGAAATGTGTGTTTTTCCACTTTTGTTGGAATTTGTTGATATTCTTTACATCTGGTATCTTTCTGTTCTTCCTTGGCAAGAGGAAATCCCTGCAGAAATCTCAACCAGGCTTCTGCTGTGGACTACTTTTCTGAGCCTCTATCTTCACACAGAGATTCCCCTCATTCCTCAGCCTATTAGGCAACAAACAGACTCACAGCACATGGGTTATTTGGTAATGTTAATGCAGGTTTTAGCTGAAAAAAAATACCCCACAGAACGTCAGGGAAGAAGACTAATACCTGTGTGCTACTAACAGGGTGATGCAAACTGAGAACACACGGGAGACCCAGCGGGTTAACAGACAAAAGTAAAGAAAGTTCTAAAAAACTGTGGTTAATACGATAATAAGACCAGCTTTCATCAGCTTGAGTCGGAGCAAATTCATCCAAACAGCAAACACTAAATTCCTCGTTGAATCTATGTGTGCGTTAAGCATTTTTCTGGCTGTGTTCCCAAAAAACAAACTGTAGTCAAACGAAGGTAATTAAAAAGAAAAACTCATTAAGAGCTAGACACGCCCACCACATTTCAGTCTCCCCGTCTCGCTTACACGCACGCACACACACACATATTTGTGCCTCAGTTTGCAGTTCTCCATCTGTCATACGCACTTGTATGGATGCAACATGTCTCTCTCTTGCACGCACACACACATGCACAGTTCATTGATTTTCATTGTTTCATCCATCCATCTTTCTGACACTTACTCCTCCCCTCCTATGACTCAACTCCCTGAGTGTGTGTGTGTGTGTGTGTGTGTGTGTGTGTGTGCGTGCGCGCATTTGTATATCTGAGGCATCCTGTTTGTTCAGACTTCTCTGCAGACATTTTTAACACAGTGAAGTGGGATGAATTTCTTTGTGATAACTGACAGTTTGATGGGCGGCTGGTGTGTGAGGAGCTGCATTTTGACTAAAGCTGCACTTGAATCTGAGTAAACTTGTTTATGATGTGGTGAAATGGAACAATGTTGATCACACAGAAAAGAACGTAGTTGTTCACAGCTCAAACAATCAATACTTTGGGGGTTTTTTTTTCAATCCTATCCACTGAATTAAATGTCAAAGGTTTTTTACACGTTTAATATCAACTCAGGAGTGAAGAGAATAGGTGTTAGCAGATTTCAGGTCATAGTATTTATTATTTGGTCCTTTTGGTCCAGCCTCTTCATCCACATCCACAGCTGAAAGAGCTGATAAACTAATGCTACAGTCACACTTGGAAAAACAGCGGTTGGAGTCGGCAGCATGACCAAAATTACTGCAACTTCACTGTAAAGTGGCATGGGCTCTCGGCAAACTTGCCTGTATACAGAAATATAACCAGAATACAATCAGCTGAGTCCCACAGAAATGCATCACCGATGTATTTTGCAGAATGACTTAAATAGATTGCAATGTGTTGCCATTCTGGCTCTGTTTGTAAGTTAGACTATAATTATTTGCAGACTTTTGTCAGTCTGTCTGAGAGTCACTGCAGTCGGTCTAAGTCAGATTGCGATTTTTTGGATTAAGGCAACCTGTGCAATGGCTTTGCAATCAAAAGCGGTAATGCAGAGGCTGAGGGTGTTGCATGCTCAACCTCTTAGTTGACCACAACTTAGAGGTTGAGCATGCAAACAGCTGACCTCAAGAGAACTGAATTACTGTGCAATCAGTTACCAAATGCAAAAAAAAAATAAAAAATCATTGCAATCACAGCAAGGAGTTTACCATTCTCCTGAATTAGGCCTTATCTAAACCTGAAGTAAAAAAGCAGCACGGATACTGATATTCATTGTATCAAGTGTTCACAAGCATAACTCCAACAAGCATTCACTGCATCAAATCATTGCTAGAGTAAAGGTTTCAAAGTGTGCACGGCACACTGTGCAGAAACAGGATCGGCGGTATCCAAAGCATGATCGGGTGAAACAAAAGTGACCACCAGAAAAATCAATGCATTCGGCTTTCTCTCAGTGAGGGAAAGAAAAATAACTTAATCACACAAAAACTCCTGCCAAAAGAAAGCTGTGTAGTAACGGTCCCAGAGGATGTGCAGCGCATCTAAAGCACTCCTCAGGAGGGGAAACAAGGCCAAACATTTGAGCTGGGCTAAAACATACCAGCATGATGGAAACGGGCATTCTGACTGATGATTGTGACTGTTACAGAAAGAGAATAATACCACAGTGTATCAAACCTACTGTGAAGCATGGCACTGGGAATACTCAAGTTAAGTGGGACGCATGCACAGAATATTATATTGAAGAGAGGCAGCACTGCATTTTCCATTTTTTGTTTATTTTACCTTGTGGACATGGATTCATACTGCAACAGCATAACGAGTTCAAACCCAACTCAAAGTTTTGGTTACCTAAAGACCAAATACAGCCGACGGTCACGGCGTGTCTTTCTTCCACCTGACCTGAACCCTGTCAGGCTTTTGCAGGGCACTTGAAGACTTGGAAGGCTAAACCTTACTGATGATGTCACAAGAAGCTCTTTGGATCATGTCTGTGAGTGTACATTCAGACTTTTCTGATTATAACTCCAACAGAAGTAAAACGCTCCATGACAACACGTCTATAAGAATCAACCAGAAAAATAAAAGAACACATCAGAACGCATTTAAAAGCAGGGTGGGGTTAGGGTTAGTCAGTTTCCGATGAGTGGAAGTGATGATTTCATAAACTAATCAGCAGGAATATTTTACCATGTAAATGATTTAATATTCTGGCTCCATATTTCCTGCATATGCTCTCCATCTTGACTTGAATGTGTGGAGATAAACATTTCTTCTCTTTCCAAAGCTAGTTGCCTCCAAGCTGAAAGAGTCCACTGCAGAAAGTGTATTTCTAACAAAACTCGCTAACAACACTAAATACTAAACAGGGTATAAATATCATCAAATATCCATATATCCATCAAATATATTCAATTCAATTCAGTTTTATTTATATAGCACCAGATCACAACAACAGTCGCCTCAAGGAGCTTTATATTGTACAATAGTACATACAGAGAAAACCCAACAATCATATGACCCACTATGAGCATGCACTTTGGCGACAGTGGGAAGGGAAAACTCCCTTTTAACAGGAAGAAACCTCCGGCAGAACCAGGCTCAGGGAGGGGCGGGGCCATCTGCTGCGACCGGTTGAACTAGTTAAACTAGTTCTCTTATAAAGGGAAGAAGATAAATGTTAGTACATTCCATTCAGGCAGACAGAAAGCTGACCGTTGTAACAGTGTAACAACCAAAGATAGCAAAAAAAGAAAATGTGCAATGAAAAATTATAGTCGGACACATGAAGGCTTTGAAGGTTTTGAATTAGAATCATTCGAAATCAGTAGACTCATACCATCTACATACAGCCACGCCCCCATTTCTCTATATAAGGAAATATGTTTAGAAGGTGAACTCTCAAGGTGAAGGAGAGAAAGAAGTGAGGATGTTGTATGAAGCCTGCACTCCTAAGGAAACAAAGTCCACCTGAAGAAACTAAAAAAAGGCAGAGCGTTAAGCATTTATTAATCCTTTCGTGTTTATTAGCCATTATCACCACGCATAAAAACCAGTTAAGGCTGAAAAAACAGAGGATCTAAAGACCATTTACCCTGAGACGCTCACTGTGCCACGTGTTAAAGAAAGGTTTGACATCAGAGTTAATATGAAAACAGCATTTAAAAAAAAAAAAAAAAAGAGAAGAAAGAAGTTATTTTAAAATGAGCCATATTCTCCAGCCATCTGTAAGGTAGTGCGAAGAAATAAGACCGTATGGGATGACGACCAATTGTTTTTAGTAAGTGCAGTCATCAGTCTATCACTTTTTCATACGCCATGATCTGAGGCACTCTGTTTGTCGAGTACAAACAAATTCAGGTACAAAATTGGCAATAAACTCATAAAACTGATTTTTTTAAAAAAAAATCAGAAACACCAAAGCCAAGCCCCCAAAGAAGAGGAGGTTGGGTTGAGGAGGGGTTGCAAAGTGGAGAGCAGATGGTACTCTATGACACTGGATGATGTGTAAGGAGATCACGTGACATTAGGATGAGATGCTATCAAGTCAGCTGATTTGGTGGCATCGGGGCTCAGCTTGGTTTTTTTGGCCTTCCTGAAATAACACGACGCTCGATTAAATACAAATAATTCATAGTGACGTTTAAAAGGTAGCAGCAAAAAAGGGCTAACAGCACAAAGGGACCAAGTTCAGTTAAATCTTCAGCTCGGAAGAGATGTCAAGAAATCTGTCTCTTTAGCTGCTAAATGCTTCCTTTTTTCCCCCTCCAGCTACAGTACGTACTAACTTTGTGTGGGCAGGCAGTGTGCAGTGGGTTTTTAGAGCGTTTTAACTAAATACAGCTGCTGCTGCTGCTGCTGCTGCTGCACGAAATGAAAACTAAACCAGTGATCCAAAAAATTTTAAAAGGCTGTCTAGAGCTGAGGGGAATTACTGTCGGCTGATAATTCTCTCCAAGTTTATAATTTACAAGTGAGACCTTTTAAATTACTCTTGGTCTTTCAATCAGTCGTTAATATAAAAATAATGGCTCAAACCACAAATTAGCTGCACTTTGTGACTGCTGGTCATTTCACACTGATTTTGCTTTGCTTTCATGAACTGAAACTTAAGAAAGGTACAAATATGTCCGATCAGCATTCACTCGCATTCAGTTTTAATTTTTAGATTATACATTTGCTCTAAAATATAGTGGAAATATCAGAAGAACCCTTTACATAGTGATGCACTTCAAGAGAGCAGATGTTAATACGCACCCACTTCTTTATTCTCTGCATGTGTGTGTGTGTGTGTGTGTGTGTGTGTGTGTGTGTGGACGTCAAGTTCATGTCTACACAGTACATGCTTGTGTGCAGTGTGTGTATATTCTGTATGTGTGTGGGTATTTTAGGATTAAACTGTGACATTTTCAGAGAGTGTGTGACTCCTGGGTACAGATACACTACTGTCAGCAGTTTTTTTACACACACACACACACACACACACTAACCTCTACTATTAACCATATATTTTATTTACCTTTTATATACTCATGATCTTCTGTACACTCATCACTTCTTTATAGCCAATCTTCCTTGCTCTACGTTCCCTTTCCTCACTTCCTCCCTCCATCCCTCTTGTCACTCGTCGATCTTTCCGCTTCCTTTCTTTATGTCAGTCGGCGAATCACGTACGCTCGCTTCCCATCTCCCTGTCTTTTTATTCATCTTCCTGTTTGATCTTCTGCTTTGTATTCTGGCTCTCTCTCTTCTTCGGTCTCTCTTTAACTATGCTCTCTCCATCCCCCACCCTCTCACGCTCTCCTCACTTTTTCTCCTTTTTCCACTGTTATTTTATTCCTCATCTTCATCATCTCGTCCTCTCTGCCTCACCCTTCCTCTCATCAGCGAGCAGACGGCTGGGTTTGATGAGGGAAATGTAAATGTCAGGTCGCGTTTCTGCCGGGGAAGATGGGCTTCAGAGCGAACATGACAATACTGGCTTTAATAAAGCCTCAGGTCGGAATCAAAGGGGTTTCCCTCGGCTCCTCTCAGGGCCTCCTCGGAAAGAGGAGAGTCGCTCTGTTCGCATCGTTTCAGCGCATGGACTACATTTTTGTCTGATATACTTTATTTTCTGCCATCATTTAAAGAAGAGTGAGATGACGGAGGAACCTGTGCTTCAAAAGAAATTCAAAAATGATCCATTTTTAATGTGACAGCCCGCCTCACAAAAGCCTTCCCTTACAAAAAGCACTCATCACATGCCGTCGCTCCACTGTGACATTTAAGTACATAAATAAAAGCAGACATTTATGTTTCCTTCATGTGAATATCAATACCATACACAATATCGGGGCTTTTTTACACAGCAGCCATTGAGTACAAGGCAAAACGTAATGCCAGTGTTAGTGTTTGGCAGCCTCTGTTGAACCCAGGCTAATTTTTTAGTTTTAAAAGAGTCCCAAGCAGACATGGTCACAAAGAATTATCGGACTTCTTTATAGACACACTTCTTCAGGACTTCTTGCCCTTTTAAGAAAAACAAGAAGTCCTGAAAGATTGTGCTGCTGTCACAGAGCTCAGATCTCAGAGCAAGAAGAGGCAGGGAAGGCCGAAGGAGCCTGGATCCACCAAACAACTGCAGCAAGTCCAGTTCCCCAATATTTGGAACAACAAATACCTCAAAAAACATAATTTTACAATGAATTTGTCTTTTTTGTTTCTGTTGGTTTCATAAATTAATTTTGGTTTTAACTGTGAGATATGCTTCTGTGGGAGCTGCAGCTGTAAACCCTTATTTGCTCACCACACAGACTGTTTACCCGCACAGAACCAAATCTTCCATATGGATTTATAACGATTACCTCTGAAGTTACCTGGATGAACCTCCGGTGAACATATTTTCACAGAACATTGCTAATACCGTTCCCAAAGATGTGAGGGTGGGTAACTTGGTTGGTGTGTTTGTTGATTTGTTTGTCTTTAGCAGGGATTAAAGTTATGAGCGAGTGAACAGCCGACCAGATTTGGGGCTCCGGTTAACGTCGACGTGATTAACTTTTGGAAACGGTCCACATCTGGATCACACAATTCTGGGAAGGATTCTGTACAACTGCGATGCATCCAGCTACCAGACTGAAAGAAAATAAATTGGATGTTGGATCATATTGATGTTAAAAGAAATTGCCAAAAACTAATTTAGATCCATATGTCTGTCTGGATTTATACTTTAATTAGTCCTGTTTTTAAAAAGTCAAAACATCTTATTTTTGTAAAACAAATGAAGAAGCCAAAAACAATTCCATGGATAAAATTGTTAATTTCTGTTTATCCTTTATGGTGGTTTGATGAGGTGTTTTTTGTTTGTTTTTTTAACCCTTTAAGACCTACCATAGGACCAAGGCCGCCAGAGCTTGTCTTTATATATTACCTGCTGTAGTGCCATTTTTGAGAGCATTTAATTAATTTGAAGTTGTTATACATCAATACAACCGTTAGAGCCCCAATTTTAATAATATGTAATCATTCAGTCCATAGTAACTACATAAATAGCAAAAAAGTGCAATAAACTACAAAGAAATTGAAACTTGTTTTTGTTTTGTTTGTTACATATATTTCTAGTTAGAGAAATTTAAGAGGTTTATGCCTCAAAACTGTAAATACAAAAAAGTTGCACAAAATAGTTTCCAACTACAGGAAATTAAATTTGAGTTTCTTCATGGTTTTGTTTTTGAGATACACCAATTTTTGTATTCTGCAGGAAAAACGAAAATAAATATTATAATGCAAATTTGCAAGAAAAACAACATGTGCATCAAAATAAAATATTTCCAGCAGTGCAATTCGAGTTCTAAGCATCCCAGAAACAAAACAGAAAAGCATAAAGTCAAACATGACTTTGAAAAACACGAAAATAGGCTTATAGTCCCTGAAGGTAAAAAACTACAATTTCCGTGAAAATGACATCACTTCCGGTTTCGGGGAGGAAATGGCGGACATACGATAGTTTGTGCTGATGTCTAATCCATCGTAGGAAGTGTTATGAACAGCTGATCGGATCTGCAAAGCGTGTTTCTGGAATATTATGTTTTTGTTGCTGCCAGTGGTTTTTACGCAACTTTTTCAAAGCTTTATGTGGAAGGAAACAGCGACCCAGGACAAGCTGATGGCATAAAATGTAAGTACAAACTCTCCGGTTTCATGTGCAAAAAAAAATTATTGCGCTAGTTTACGTGGTTGCGGTTCTACAGGCATTTAAAAATAGTTACGCAAAACAGAGCGTTCCCGCTCTGACCGGTCTAACAGGGTTAATCACCGAGTTTTTCGTTTTTATTTCCATAAGAGCCATCATATAAAAGTGATCTCATTTACAGCTTCACACCAGTTCACTACTATGGGATGCGCCTGTAGACAAAATCATATAAACCATTCCTAGAACTGTAGTTTCGTTCTGTTCACGTCATTCTCTTCAAACTTAAAGTTGCAGTTGGCACCTCATTTGAGGTGGATGAGCAAAAGGGGTGAGATCCCATGACCTGCCACCGATGGTGCTGTAACGACTCCCTCACTAATACACAACGTGGGCGATAGTGAGGTGGGAACTACAGAAGAAGAAGAGGGACTAACTAAGACAAATCAAGAGGAAGAGAGATAGCTTTTAGCTGTAAAGGTGTTTTTGACCCTAAGAGTCCAAAGAGACTGATGATGATGAAAAAGAGAAAGAGGCTTAAAACGGAGTAAAAGAGACACTTTCTCAGCCTCTGATCGTGTGTCTGTGTTGCATCAGGAGAACGTGTGTGTGTGTGTGTGTGTGTGTCTCAGAGATGTAAAAGTGCTTAAACAGCAGCAGTGGACAGACCTCCATTGGGGAAGTTGCGATGTCCCAAACAGGAACTATGCTTCTGTGTGTGTTTCTGTTAAAATGTGTGTTTTGAATGCAGCTTAAAAGACTAAACCCACCTTTAGTGCCCCCCATGAAGAGCAATTATAGTGCGTACAAAGCAACCAAACTCGAAGATATTTGAACAGGATTTTATTGGCACCTGCAGGCTGAACTTGGGTTTAGCTCTTCTAATATCAGCTTGTTGTCCAGATTTGTTCCTGTGTTCAGAGTAAAAAACTCAAGGGCTGAAAACTTAAGTCAAAACAAAAGTGCCACAAACTGCAGTTGTGGGTGTGTCTCTCTTAAGTCAAACTTCGCGGTTTAGATGCCAAATTAAACTGTCAAAGACAACTACACCTAGCAAAAAGTCACTCCTTCAAATGAAATCCAGACATGGTTTGTACTTGATCTGAAAACCGTCACAGGTCACAGATGCAGCTTAAACTCTAACCTATAAACATTTGGCTCAAAACACCAGACAAGGTAGCACCTAGAAGAAAAACTCTACGTCCTCAAATTACAAAATAAAAGCACAAAACCACAGACTTGTGTCATGGTGGTTATGCCCATCTTTTAAATACAGTTTATGGTTTACAGCTAAAAAAGCATTTGTTCAGATGAAAAAATGGCAAAAAATATATTTTTTTTAATTTCAAGTGACTTTTTTTAGGTAGTATGAGCCTCTGCATATCTCATGCATGTAGATACAAAGCAAGCTAACTCCAATCCGAACCCTGTATGCATGCAGCAACAGACATGTCACATGTGAAACCGTCTCTTTTGCAGCGGTAATAGGGAAAAAACATTTTACATGTGATCAATTTTTATAAAATATGTGGATATGGGTTGTATATGATATGGGGTGTGTTTTGCATGTCCCATTTCCATTAATTTTAATGCATTTAAAAAAGGTTTGTGCATGATTTTGCTTTCTTGTTCACTCTGTAGTTTTAAAGTTTAAGGTTCACACAAGTAAGAACCAAAATTTGAACGACTGCTTTGGCATTGACAACTGAGCAAAGTGCATAGGCAAAGAAAGGCCATGTCTGTATGCTTTCAATTTCTGGAACAAATACTAAATAGACCTTGAGGTGAGACCGTCAGTTTAACCTGCAGTCTGAGGTTATTCTACGCGTCTTGCTTTCAAAATCTCCTGAAACTGGCTTCGAAATGCTGTCACTAACCCAGCAATGTAAGAGTATGTCATGATGAAAGCGAGCTGGAATCATTTCATAAAGCAGTAAATCCTCTGCATCGTAAATGTTTGGTAATTTCTTTTTGAGCATAAAAGCACACTTTTAGCCGGTGCGTTTATAAATGTGACATTTCAACGAAACGTTTTAGCAGCTGACAAAAAGTGATTTGATTCACTTCACTAAAAATAACAAGGGGACACATTTTTATGTATGTATACTGGGAGAGGCCTTTTCTGTCCTTGTATTCATGCAGAGAGTGAGATTTTATGACCCATTTCCCTGAACGATGGAGTGTTTCCTACCAAAGACGCACAACCGAAAAAGACAACTGACAACATTTGGTCTGATCTCATGTCTGCGAAGCTGAATAACCCAAAATCCAACATCACTTTAATTGTCTTTCTCTGGGGCTGTTATCCTGCGTTAGTCATTGTTCTTCACAGCGCCGCTCTGAGGATTTGAACCTTTGACCTTGACCTTTGGGCTGCTGTCACCCCCAGTTCCTGGCTACAGGCTCAGCCTGCCTGCTGCTCTGTTATCTCTGCTCTGAGTGCACAGAGCAAAAAGAAGAAATGGGAACATTGTGACCAGCAGCACAGCGACCAAAGTCTTATTGGCTCATATTGCTCTGTGGGCACTTACAACTGCAAGGGATTATGGGAAATTGGGACATTTTATTGTTTCTGCTCCAATCGCCTCCTTATCTGTCTGCCTTCCTCAGCCTCCTGTCCTCACTCGTGTTTTCTCTTCGTCTTCAATCCCTCTCATCTTCCATCATTTCTTCATCTCCAAACCATCCTTAAACCCCGATTTTAATTATTTCCCAGTTACACGTCTCTCTGCCGTCCTCTCTTTCCTTCATCTGCCTCATTCACCTCCTCATCCTCACCCCTTGCCTTCCACCTTAATTGCTCTGCTCTTCCTACAGGAGGACAGAGTCAGACTGGACTCCCTGACGGCTATATTGTCTCCACCAGTTTTATTGAAAGGAGTGTATATAACAAAAAGAACAGAGCAGGAGGGAAAAAGGAGGAAATTGTGGAGACCTTTGTTTCTTTGTCAGTGTACCCTCTCAGCGGGGTTCAGTAATACCAACAGCTACTGCAGCGAGGAAATCAAAGACACTCTGCTTAATGCCTCCCATTTTGGATGCTGTCATTTAAAGGATGTGACACATTCAACACATAAAAGCAGCAGGTGTTACGCAGTCGGGGACATGTGGTGACACTTTGATTGTGAAGCACAAATTGCAAAGAAATTTTTATGACAAAGAGCGTCAGAAGATAAAAAAATGTAAATAAAGACAATTTAAATCTTTCGGTGCAGACGGAGTGAGAGCTGTGTGTCCGTCTCAGGTGTCTCCCTAAACGTGTAAATCGCACTGCTGATGTTGGATGTGCATAAGAACACACAACCCTTTTGTTTTCACGCCCTCTTTGACCGCACCGGTGTAAAGTCGCGTGTCATAACAGACGATGCACAAGACATGCCACCGTCCTGCTACCAAGACTTGATGCAGGTTGACAGAAAAGAAAAAAAAATATTAGCGCTTCTCTTTATGGTGTGTCAAACAGATCGTGTGCGCAGTGTTGAATCATGTGCGTCGCTGATGTCATCCTCCACAAAAGTGTAACTACAGCTGCCACAGACACCATGTGCAGACAGCACACAGTGGCCGATCAGCTTAGCTTGCTTCAGAGGGAATAAGAAACTTTTTAATCATTTTATTTAATAATGGAGATGATGGCTGACAAGCTGAAGTCAACTAATTGTCCATGAAGGAATATTGTGCAGCTTCACAAATGGAGGAATTTGTTGTTTTTCTCTATTTTACTTTATTGTAAAAAAAAATTTGTTGGTTTTTCGCTGTTTCTAAAATGAAAAACTCTGGTGACTGAAGTCAAAAAGATAAAACAAGGCTAAAACATGGTAGGTTACAATTCCACTGCCATGATCCACCCATCCGGGGTTAGGGTCACGGGGTAAACAACATAAGCTGATGCCCCGCCCTCCCTCTACCTCTGTGGGGGACACTGAACCATTCCCTGTATAACATATTCACTCCAGCTTGTCCCGGTTCTTCCCTCAGGGCTTCCTAGTCAAATATCTACACCCACGTCAGCTGGCTCCTGAAGATGTGGAGGAGAAGCGATTCTACTCTGTCTCTCCAAAATGACTGAGCTCCTCCTACCGCTAAGGCTGAACACAGAAATCGTCTAATCTCCACAACTTATATCTGAGACATCATTCTTTTGGTCTGTACTCACAGCCAATGGCTGCAGGTGTAGGCAAAAATGGAGCCTGACCAGTAATCCTACAGCTTTTCGTTGAAGTTCGGCTCTCACTTTACCAAAACAGGAGGTTAATTCATCCACATTAGCACAGATGCTGCACCAATCTGTCAATTTCCTGCTTCACTCTCCCAATAATTGTGAACATAACCTCAAGATGCCTGGACTCCTCCACATTAGGCAGAAATTAATTCCTAACTTAAAGTGGGCACTTTAAATTTTTCGTTCAGACTACTGCATCTGAACAAGATCCACCCATCAAGTAAACGTTTGTTCACTCTCTCTTTGTTTGTTGGTTATGGTCTCTATTCTGTCCGTTTATTAACCCTTACTCTCTGTCACTACCCGATCCGTACCGGAAACCCGATCGGTACCACCCATGTGCGAAAGGCCACAGTTTACGATAGTTACGATTCTGTTAAAATGTTAAAAATAAAAAGTACTTCGAAAATGTTTGCAGTATCGAAACATTTCAATATAATGTTGTATAAGGTAGACCCGATCCGTACCGCACATGTGCAGATGCTCTCTTCTTCTTCTGTTTAGTTTAATGGTAGTCTACTCCCCAGTATACAAAGATACTGCCACCTGCTGAACGAGCGAATGAGTCCTATTGTAAACTGAACTAGCGTCATTACAAATCGTGTTTGTGTTGAATTATATTTAGTGATAGTCGAGCGTGTTTATGCTTGTCTGTGTGGAGAGGATGGATTAGAACAGTGATGATGATGTCCGCTATCACTTTTAATTGTCAGTAAACACTTAATCTGGCTGATGAATCTTCACGTGACATGTTACTAACGCTGTATTATTAAGTCTGTAATTAGGCGCCATTCTTCTATTTTACAGCGCTGTTATTCAATTGGGGGAAGCTTTCCGTTGAGGAGAAAAGTTTGTATGCTGAGGTATCCATTGTTTAAATGTCCCGGGCCGTCGAAAAAGAGGCAGAGATGTCGAGAAATGCTAAGAGCTAACTGGCCGCTAACCCTGTCATTCAAATATATCGAATGTCACAATGTTGACAGAGAGAGGAAGTGACGTAAGATTTGCGCATGCGTGGTACCAATCGGGTTTCCGGTACGGATCGGGTA
>VUQR01007282.1:2793-17969 GCA_015108515.1 Hemichromis elongatus | reverse complement strand
GATGGAGGAGGCTGTGCATTGGTGACATTTATGAAAGAACCGTAACCTCCAGCCCAATAACAATGGTATTGGAGGAAAGAGGGCAACGATGGCTACGTTTTGAGGGTAAAATGATGACTCTAGACCAAACGCTGACGACACAGCAGCAGTTTAAAGAGAAGATTTTAAGATAAATTTTTCCCCTGCTCCCACTCTAGCAGTTGGCTGTCTCACTCTAACCTCGACTATGCAATACACACCATTATAAACTCTGAAACGGGTGAAAAAGAGCATGAAACTTAAACTGGAGCTGAAGAAAAAGTATAACAGATATTGAAAAGATGAATACAAGTTGAATAGTTCAATGTCTCGGCTTCGTTTTAAAGGTTGAACGGTTGCTCTAGGTGAATGTATGGCGAAACAGATAGAGTTGAAAGCTGAGTAAGTTGAATGAGAATTTGAAGATTCTCCCATTGAAATACATGGTAAATTTTTGTTAAAAAATTTAAATAATTTAAAAAATATAAAAGTTAGAAATGAGAAAAGTAGAAGCACACTTGTCCAAAAGAAGACGAATCTAACGGTGGTTGAATGGTTTTTCTAGGTGGAACGGTGTGGAAGAAGATAGACATCGAAAAACGTACGGAATATATAAAACAGAATAATAAAGAAAGAGAAGAACAATTTTGTGGATGCTTAAAAGCATCCACACTAATAAATCCCCAACAATAAGATTTTCACCAAGCACTTGGCAACAGTGGGAAAGTGAAACTCCCTTTAAACAGGAAGACCCCTCCAGCAGAACCAGCCTCAGACGTTGGCAGCCATTGCAGTGATGTTAGAAGTCAAATACCATTTCTATACTATCATGTATGTTATTGTGTATTGTGCTATTACTATTGTGGTGGAATCCTTAATAACCCAAGTATCAGTCAACTTTTAAAATGACATGGGTTTTTTTTTTTATTTAAATATTTGTGTTATATGGAAGGTGGAATATGTACTCACCGAACACCTTTCAGTACAGTGGAGAAAGGAGCTTTACCACCATCCCATACAGCCTCAACAATAACTCCCAAAGGAGAATAGTCACCTTTCTTACAATGTCTACAGAAAACACTGCTGTATTGAATCTGACTGAACTCCTTTTGTAAAGTATGTGAATAATGGTATGGTAGAGATAAAAGGGTTTAGAACTGGGTTTATACCTGTAAACATAGTTGCCAGTTTTATTAATATTCCTCATGACTTATTATTTAATAAATATTTATAAAAATACAAGCCTTAAGTCTACCGTAAGAATTTGGGGGTGATATGGAACACTGACTGTGAGTCAGTCTTTCAGCCAGATCCCAAAGCATTGTGGGAAACCTTCCCCGCACAGGTCAGGCTTCTACAACAACAGACTGAAACTCTGCATACACACACACCACACATCCAGTTACTTCTGACAACATGCTTTCCCATTAGCGCTTAGCGTTGGCATATAGATGTGTCTATGATGATGAATAGACAACACCAAATCAAATAAATGAAGTCTATTATCAAGATAGCTTCAGAGTAGTGAAAGTGATGTGACACTAAGGATAATATTAATTTCCTGCCCTCTATGCATCATCCTGACTCCTGTCAGCAGGACAGACAACAGCAGAGTATCCTTCTCCTCTCCATTTGCTCCCTCTGCATCTCTTTTGTCACTGGAGCACTGCAGCGCTGAAACGGGAAATGCACACCTCTCTTATTTATTTTTAGTCAGTCGTGGAAGTGCAATCGGCCTCCTTCAAGATTGACAATTTTATGCTGTCAAATTAAAAGAACCCTCTGAATTAGCGAGATAATTGCATGCAATCTCCCTTTAATGGGCCTGTCAGTGATTACTGGCTGCCTCAACCAGCCCTATCAGTGGCAGGGGAGGGGAGTGTGCTGAAATGAAATGTCAATCATATTAGCATAAATGAGTAAATTAGTGCAAGTGGCTCATTGTCAGAGCAAATCAGGCCTGATGTGCCACCCTTCGACCCACAGTGGGGACTGAAACTGCGAGGAAGGGTGGATGAGGAGGACGAAAAAACAGAGCCAGCAGGGAGGGAGGGGTAAGAGAGACAAAGAAATTACATGTGAGCACATGGTGCTGACAGCTTATGAGATGTACAATTATTATCTTCAACTGGTGAAGCACATTGTTGTGGCAAAGAGCAGTCGGCAATGATTCCTCTTCATCTGCTCTCTTGTCCATCTATTTAGGGCCGCGTGTGCTGCCAGCTGCAGATGAAGCTGCGGCCTTAAAGGCTGGAGAATCATTACACAAGAGGAAGAAATTTAAGGAAGTTCTGAGTCAGGCTTTTGATTCCACTTCCTCAACATTTGCTTAAGATTAGGCTCATCCCTCGTTTTTACTCACAGAGTAGTTTCTCAAACACTTACGTTTCAATCACATTGTAAACATGAATAAAAGAAGGGCTTTCCTCAGCCCGTATGTAGCTTTTATTAAGCCCTGGAGCAAGGACTTATTTACAACGTACTTAGATGAGTCACCTCAAGTACAGATTCTACGTCTAATTTTCTCACTTCTGTTTTTGAGACAAGGCGAAAGCAGAAGGTAAAAGTCAGAAGTGGTTACACTAACTTGGAAGGTGTTCATATATGTTTCAAACAGGCTTTAAACTAGTAGGTCGGTTACACGCTTTAGCACTGAGCATTATCCTGATGTAGCAGGACAGTTTCCAAACGCTACCACACATGTTGCAAAACAGAGTGACCTTTCCTTGTCCCTCTGATCCCATACAAACTTCCCACTTTTAGCACCAACTCACCCCAAAACATCACTTATTAGAGCGATGGCTTAAATATGACATCAAGCATTCGTCCAGCATGTTGTAATTAGGAACAGTTCTTTCATTCACTTCATTCTTTTGACCCATCTTAATGTTTCTCTCTTAACAGCCACTCTCAGATAACCCTTTTTTTTTTTTTTTTCCAAATGTAACGCTACTTTGAAGATCAGCATCCTGGAGTCGACGCTTTCGGCGCTGACAGCGAGTTGGTTGCTCACTCTGATGTACTCGCGCCTTCGCTCACTTCGGACTCCCGCTTTTCTGCTTCGCACCGTTCTGGTTAGAGCCAGTTTGAGCTCTTCTGTTAAGGGAGTAGTGCCCACTGCACCACACACTGGAACATTTCTTACAACAACATTGCAAAGACTCCAAACACAACCAGTCAAATTTATTGCTTCTGCAGTGTTTTAGTTTTCTAATAATCACTTAGCCTTTAAACGCATACATTTGCGTTAGCTGCGACTGGCCATAGGAACCGAGGAGTGATGGTTGCCGGAAAAGGGTTTCTACTAAGAAGTCTGATTAAAATCAGAGATTATTCATAACACCTGATTTCATTAATTGTAATTTATAGCTATTTAATTTGAAATACATTTCCATCTCCTTTTCTTTCAAAAACAAGGATATTTCTAGTTGACCCCAAACACATATTGGATTATCGTGCGTGTTTATGTGTGTATGTGTGTGAGAGTGACACCGTACACATTACGGGCAGTCGGCTAATCCACTGAAAGTGTATAATGCTGATGGATGCCACTTAAGGAATCAGATTTGGGATTTACTGAAGAGCTTTTCTGTAAAGGAAAAGACTTTTGTTTTAGCACTTTTATTAAATCGAAGCTCTCAGAAGAGGCAGATTAAATGTCCACTTCTTTCAGACTGTTGCCTAAGCTTTTGTGTTACGGCCCAGGTTCACATAACCACATAGACACCGTGGCAGTTTTGCTCTCGAGCCTCTGGAGCCCCAACAGACAGCAGAAAACTATTTGAAAGGCTCTGTGTGCTAGCATCCTCTGCCTTTAACTGTGAAATCAGCGCAGTCACTCTTTTCTCCTTTTGTTCAGAACAAAGTTTGATAAAAGAAAAAAATGTAGTAAATGTAAGAAGCGTTTGAGCTTTGGGTTTGGTTAACAAAACATCTACACCCTCCAACTCTTTGTCTGTATGTGTGCGTCTCTCACACACACACACACACTCAGACGTTCAGACACGCTCAGCTCTTTCCTCTACGATTTCCCACAGGCAGCGGGGGCCGAGTGTAAATCAAGGCGAAATTCCTCCAGTTCGACAATTCATTTGTCCACGGGCTTGTTAGGCAGGAAGAAGGAGGAGAGGGAACGCGTGTCAATAAATCATCTGACGCCTGGCTATATTTATGCCCACAGCAATGAGTTTAACAAGGAGAGCAGTCCTTGAAGCAATATCCTAAGTGGCACTTCATCCCTGTCTCCTTCTTCTACACCCCCCCTCCCTCTATTACCCACCCCTCCACCACCACCACCACCACCACTTCCTCCTCCTCATCCCTCAGGAGGCTTCTGATTGTGAAGTGGCAGAAGATGCTTCAGTTGGAAGCGCGCAGACGGAGAAGAAAAAGACGGGCCTAGACACCCGCCCGCTGTCTCTCAGCTAAAATTATCCCGCGAGCCGGAGAGATTTTGAGAACTTCATTTCCTTGTTCATAATTAAACTCCTCAACCTTAATCTGACCCAGTCATTCTCCTGCTAAGGCCAAGCTGGGGCTTCCTGCAGCGCTCAATGAGCCCTTCTTATTACAGGGATCAGAATCCTTCCCCCACTTCAGCTGCCAAGTGTGGGTCACCCTATTCAATTATTTTTTGTCATTCATGGCATGAGAGATGATGGATACTGGACTTCCATGCTAGCATTCACATGCTGCTGAAGCGAGCACGAGGGTTCAGGAAAGGTAACCAAGTCTCCACTGTGCACAATGTCACAGCACAATTCCGCTCACTACAGAAAACCCTTTAAACGCAACCCTTTCCATGTCATTGCCTGCACTGCACATGGACTACCAGCAGGTGGCAGTCCTGAACCAGCTCTCTCTCTTGCGTGTCCTCTGCTTCTTTCCCACACTCTCCCACCCACTGCTGCTTTAATTACTGGAATAAAAGAGGGAGCTGTTTGTCCTGTTGGCTCCTCATGGACTATCAGCATTGCTCAGACTAAGAGAGACGCTCTTCTTGTTTTGCTGTCAAAGCAGTTTCCAAATCAAGAGCAGCCTGGCTGAATAATTAAAAAAAAGAGGAACAATCAAGACTAAAAATAGC
Organism: Hemichromis elongatus; assembly: GCA_015108515.1. NCBI lineage: Eukaryota > Metazoa > Chordata > Actinopteri > Cichliformes > Cichlidae > Hemichromis > Hemichromis elongatus. Next base: position 12,865 of record VUQR01007282.1, on the reverse strand, counting down.
GGCTGACCCTACCTTCTCTGACCCTCTGTGTCATTTAATCAACTTCAAAGAGAAACGATTATGAAGAATGAAAGAGCACGAGTGAATCAAACGCATCTCCTGACGGCACCGTTGTTAATTTTGCCGTGAAACCAAAAGGTGCCACGATCAACACGCGGAGTTGGCCGCTGCTGCACCTTATGACCTACATGAGCATGAGACAACATCCAAGACAAGGAGAGAGCATGTAGGTTATCAGACACTTTGACCAGCTGAGACAGAGCGATAGCCTGGAAGTGTGTCTGACACCGTGGCAGTATTAGTAGATTTGTCAGTGTCAGACCCCGGTCTCTTAGCATCGGTTTAATATCATAGAGATCCATCCGAGTTAACCCTTCCACTGTGTAGGAAGGAAAACAGCAGCAGCCGTGATGTTCCGCTTCTCCCGCATTGTCTTCGCTCCCTTTTGATTTACCCAGACCCAGAAGTGTGGCCTTGTGCCGGGCAACATGATTTGAACCAGGGTGGAGAATGGGATACAAGCTCAACTCCATTCATGAAGCCCCCTCGTCGAGGGGGTCGCAGCGGTGAGCCTCTGACCTCTCCTTTCTCAATGGGTATTGTGTAGGCCCGTGGATCAGAGGGTAAAACAATCCATATAGGTTTAACAGGCATGAAGCAGGAAGGATAAAGCCTGGTAGACACTGGAAGGAGAGGCCGTCGCAGGAGCCAAAAGGCCCTGCCCTGGGCATGCCGCGGGTCAAGGGCAGCAGGGGAATCTTGCAGGGTTAAGGGTCACCGACATGCTTACCTGACTCGTGCTATTATCTCATCCCTTTGAATTTGTTGCCTTTCATATTTGAATCCATTTCACTTTTATGCAGTCCTCACCGCAGTAGCAATGAACGGCTGGCATGGGGATTAGCATGCTGTGATCCAGCACAAAAAATGACCTCTCCTTTGTTTTATATTCATCTCTTTCTTTTCTCTTCTTTTTTTTTTTTGCACATTGCAAAGTTTCATGTATAATTGCACATTATATGCCCAACAGGACAACAGCAATGCTCCAAGCCCGTATCCACCCCACGTCCCACTGTGGTCACCATGCTCTTTAATTTAACCTACTTTTTTTCTAAGTTACTCTGATCTAAAAATAAATTTAAAAAAGAAATCAATCTACAGTCGAATTCCAGGATTAGGACCTGTGCGTCAAATGAATTCAGTTTTACCGGGCTATGGAACAGATGGCTGTTTCATTCAGGACTCAGGGTAGTTTTGTTGCCTGGCAATCTCCAGCCAAACCAAATCAAAGACCGTAAACTGTCACTTAGGGGCAAGTGGAGTCTGGTCCTGCACGCGGTCTGACTGCAAAAGCATCACTCATCATTCAACCACATCAGGCTACTAACCTGGTCACAAATTAATTGATAGTTGAGATGCAAAGCCGATAAAGGGAGCTGCTCCTTTTGGCTAGCTGTTGAGAGGAGGGGTAAAAACCAAAATTCGGGGTCTCACCTCAGCAAAACTAGCTGTAAAACCCAGTGTTATGGGGGAATGTCAAGGGACAGCACAAAAGGCACCACATTTGAATGGCACAGATGTACTTTTAAAGTCCCCACAGGAACATGGCAGGGACATTTATACAAAGATTTTTTTTTTTCAGCGCTTTACTCTAGACAGCCTGCCTATGATATTCACGGCTGAAGTAACAACAATGATCCAAAATGAAATGCTTTAAATGCCAAATAGCCCCAGTTTAAGGATTAATGTCAGCTGAAGGACATGTTGACTGTGAGATAGACTGTGAGATATAAGATATAAGAATACGTACTTATATTTAAAACTGCAATGCAACAAGTGCAATAATTACAGGAGTTTGTCCACTTGCTCACCCCTGTTGATGAAGTTTATCTTCAAACGCACTTCTGGACGCTGAAGCTATTCTCGCTTGCGTGGTGGACAATAAGAGCTGAATAATCTGCTTTCCTGGGCAGATATGGCGAATAAATTTATATTTCTCGACAGTTTTGTGTGAGTCATTATTTTCTTATGCGATTACTGTGTTCATTACACCCAGCAAACTTGATGTGTGCTCTATAATGGAATATGAACTCCAACGTGAGTGCTGCAGGCCTGCTTGTTTTATAGGGCTTTTCTACTCGCTCCTTCTCGCTGCTCTCTCTCTTTCTGTCTCTCTGCCTCTCTCGCTCATTGAGTCAAGGCGGGAGTTTACAGGAACAGCAGGCAGGCAGGCAGGGCCTTGTCACACGGCGGAACAACACAGGAATGTATTGTATGCGTTAGAAAGACAGGGCAGTGGGGCAAAATAGTGCGCCAAGTTTCCTAAACCTGTTCTGCGGGCGTCGAAACACATTATATTGTCTCTCCCAGGAAGAGACGATTCAGAGAAACTATTGCACTTTGTTCTGTGTGGCGTACCGGGTAAAAACGCTGTCGTTTTGTGTTGTAAAACAAGAGTCACATACACGCACACACAAGTGAGCCGCGGAGGAATCGTTAAGGTTGCCAGTGAGTGCTGCGGCGCTGAAAGCACACACAGTAAATTGAGGCTCCGGCTTCGGGGAAAACACGGGCTGGATTTTGATTTTAATCTGTTCCAAAAAACAGTTTTTAAAAGTGAGAAAACGACGAAGGGAAGTGTAATAATTTTCTACGTTGTCCTCCAAATATATTCCGCCAAAGTGTGACAGTGAAACGCGTCGTTTTCAGTGCTATTTTTGTCATTTTCAGTCTGTGCTAATGAGCTGCCTGCCTGTTGGAGGGAACGGTTGCTGTACTATGACCTCTATCTAGACTTGACAAGCCTCAGCTCAGTGCTGAGAGCACCAGAAACCCGCCTGCACAGGATGTAGAACTGGTTATTCTGGTGGTCGGTAAACTGGAACATCCTCGTGTGGAGAATAGCCTGGGTCAGATATTAAAAATGATCCATAGATCTACAATTGAATTCGCTGTACTATCAAATATGCAGGGCAGACATGTTAACATTAAATGTGGTGGGAAAGTTAGCAAAAAGCTACCTTCAATCAATGTAAAGGCTGGTTTATCAAACTATAGTTTAGAAACAGTTCTAATGAATGGAACTCGATTTAAAAGAATAAATGTTTGACATGCAAAGTCAAAGTAGCTCTAACATTATACTGTCATGCCAGACTGTTGTAGAAAAACACCCATATATCCATACAGTGCATTTATTATTGTAGATAGATGAAAATGATAAAACAATATGGTTTCTTGACAAGTTTATATGCATACACTGTCCACTCCATCCAAACAGCCCGTTTTTTAAGAAGAGCACGTTGAAGGCCAGGTCTATGTGACCACAGACATGTTTAGAGCTCCGCTATCTAGACGGCGGCCCTCATCCTGAGCAATCTCTCCAGTCTGTCTGCCCTGGAATGCCGCCACTGACAGCGATTCTTCCCTGGGACAACAGGGAATTATTTGGAAAGGGTGACAAAATCAACACACCGTCTGCCGATTATCCCCCTGCTATTCTGGGTCCTTTGGCTTGGCTGTGTGTTCAGAGCATCAAAGCGCCGTCGGCCGAAAGGGAGGCGACGCGCGGTTTAATCAAACATTCGGGGGTGCCTCTGTTTTCAGTGTCATGTGCCACCGTTTCAAAGAAATGAAATATTAAGAAAAACAATCGGGAGAAATCACCCCCTTTGGAGCAAAGAGACTTCGAGCCCACGCACACGTGAATTTCCATTTGGGTGCATTTGGTCGTCGTACAACCCAAGATCATCTCTGGGCCGACTTCAAACGATTCCCTGTCGTCTGTTTTTGCAACGCGAATGGCAATCATTTTTTTAAACCCACATCTTTGCATTAATATTTCAGGTAATTGATGGAAAGCCAATTATTGAGTGTCAGAAAGACAGAGCATGCTACACGACGTTCGATTAAGGAACTAGAGGAAACATTGGAGTCATGTCTATGCTTCTCTTTGGATTTGGACTCCATCTCCCGGTGCGTATGCCCCTGCTCGGCCTGATAATACCCTTTCTCTACCCAGGCCCTTTCTTGACTGTCACGTCTGGTTGACACAAAGTGCTGCCACACGGATGGGGGTTCACCCCTCCCTTGAAAGCCCAGCTGTCAGTGGTTACATAATAGCTGAGCCTTGTTGGGCTGGCCGGATGGCTTTGTGTGCTTGTCACTGAATGTGATTGTGGGTAAGATTAAGCGGCGGGTGAGAAGCCACAGTTAAGGGGTCCCTACCTGGTCTCCTGCAGAGATGACAAGAAGAAGCAGAATCAGAGGTTTTGGAGAGTGCTTTAATGTGGCTCTGCGAGAATTGCATCCTTTTTTCACACCACACATTGTGTTGATGAACAGTGCTTCTCGCTTACATCCTTGATGTTTTATGTATTGCCTAAGTAAAGACCTCCGAGGGGAAAGCTCAGCTCCACGGGGGGGCCGATGAACTGAGCATGCAGTGGTGATATATTTAAACAAATGGCATTAACCAAATGCTTTTTTTCCCCCTTTTTTTAACATGGGTCTAAATCTGAAAAAAATAAAAATAACAAATTCCTCCACACAGATTCAAAAACCAAACGCTGTGATGAATTTTTTAGCCCACGGCCACAATCAATAAGTGCTTATGAAATATCATGTAATGAATTCACCTAAAAGGAAAAAACAGGCACTTTAGAAATCACAGACCAAGACCAGGACATGCATGTGATTCCAGTAAACATGATTTAATAATAACTCTGTTATTGAGCTTGAAACCATAAAATTCACGGGTAGTGGGTGGGGGTTGCTAATTTATTGTAGAGAAACCCGATTTCCCCTGGGCCTGTTGCATTATAGCACTCTTTACTCAAGGAACAGGCAGGAACGGCTTCAGCTGGGGTACCCTCTTGCCCTGGGAGTGGATGGTCACAGTGATTCCCATCAGGTTGAATCTCTCCTAAAACACCTCCAAGTCCTCCATCCACAGGCTAATGACTTGGTCTGCTGGAAGAGACTCTGCTTCCTTCTCCATCTCCCTCTTCCTTCTATTCCAGACCAGCTTTTTCCTCTCTCCCCTGCTTATAACAGAGAGCCAAGCCTTACATTAAATCTGTGTTTCTGCATAACCGGCCTTGTATGTGTTTTTTTTCTTTTTTTTCTCCTCAGTCTGCTCGGCCCTCTGCTGTCTCCCTCTCTCCTCTTTCTCTTGCAGTGGAAATAGCGCAAACCAAGCCAGTGCCTCACTATCAGCGCTTTTCTGCACAACCTGAATTCTTCCAGCACAACAGCAAATAAACAGCCATGCAAAAAGGGGGTGGGGGCTCTGAGTACAGCACGGCAGTGCCATTTAAAACTGTGGCTATGGAAACCCCTCTGTCTTTTCTCCTAATATATGTTTATGTTGCTGGGTTTGATTGACAGATAAAGGCACACTGGGGGAAGAGCCTCCTTTAAAATGCATTGTCTTCAGCACCTCCTCCCTCTCTTTCTTTTTCTTTTTTTTATTTTCTCTTAAAATAGGCCTCTCTGGCAGGTTAAAATGAGGCAGAATAAATTACTTTAGCTGTGTTTTGCCCTTCTCTCCCTACCGTCTTGATTTCTACAGTTGCAGGACAAAAATCGCTCTCCTCTATGCCTCAAATTAAACATTGCTGTTGTCCCTGACTGTGTTCCTAGAGCTCCTTTTTTTTTATTGTAACAGTCTCAGCTAGGATTGCGTATGTGGCGCCTGCTGCTATCAAACAAGGGATATCAAAATCTCTTGGAGAGGCATCCGGCCAAATCCTCGAGTGGGAAGGTTCAGGGTAAAGATGCCGTTACGCTGGGTTTATAATTGAAGAGATATTAGTTCTCCTTGTCGGTTTTTTATTTGCAGTAATGACTAAAGCGAATAAATGGCACTTGTTATTAAGAGGCACTTATTTTTTTTCATGGCACAGCAACTCTGTAAAAGTTATTTATTAACTTATTTAAATCCAAACCAAACACTGCGCTGTATGCTAAAGGAGCATACAGTCATACATTTGCACCTGTGCTGTTATTGATCCATACTCCTGCACCTCTTGTATCATGCCAAGAGCTTTTTAATGAATCACTTTCCGTTTGTAATGCTTCTGTAACCTAATGCTAAGTTGTGTTTGGGCCAGTTGTCTGGAGGAGACAAACCATACTACAGAGACACATGCCAAACAAAACCCTTGGTTGGCACTATGATGTGGGCATCATGCCTTTGCCAGCCTTCACTCTGTAGGGCCTGTGCCAGCCTTTTATAAATGCCCTATTTGGCAAGAGCTGTGCCCAGCAGTGTCTCTTAAGGTTCTGGTTCAAATACCCTCTTCAAATGTGAACCCAGTCCAAATCCTAAATGATCCAAATGATGCGTTCCAAATTGTAAGCTCTCATATCACATTCAGAGGAAATCGTGGATTATGTTTTATCAACTCCACTGGCAACAGATGGAGAAAATCTGGAAAGTCATATGCACAGCCTCGTTTTACTTTATTGTCACACACTATAGTACATTTTGTTCGTTAATCTCAGTATCCTTGTCCCTCTGCCATGTGCGGAGAATAGGAATGGAGCTGCAATATATCAGCGTTCACGGTGGGTTTTCCAGGTATTCAGAGCCGAGGTGCGTCAACAACAATTGCCGCGAAAAAGGAATTACAGTTGAATGTTCTCTTTCATCGGCATTTCAATGCAAAGATTTGAAATCTGACCCTCTAGCCAGTACCACTTCTGAGTTTGTGCCCTCAGAAGCCTTGTTGTCCCCTATCTCAGCACCTCCCCGCAGAGTCAAGATAAAGTTTTGTTTTCACAGTTGATGAGCGGGTGGGTGGGTGGTGCCCCCCCCCCCCTTTCCCCACATACACACTGGATCCAAAAGGTCATTCTTGTGTCTGCCATGGGGGCATGCTCGCTGTTATTCCACATGTTACCTTCCAAATGTTTTGTTTCATGTGACAAAGTTTTTTCCCCAACTTTTCCACTCTTATTCATTCCCTCCTTTCTTCCAGTTTCATTTCATCCTTGCCCTTTGTGAGTGAGAACGATCACGCCTGAAACATTACAAACATCAGCCCCCATAAGAGGGAAGAGTTCAGGCACAACGAAAAGCGCATCTGTAAACAATAGGCTAAAAGACTGGGACAAGAAAATGATTCAGCTGGAAACAGCTGAAATACATCCAATTTCAGAATATGAGAAGATTGGTCTCTTGAGCATCTTCAAGGGCCCAGGGATTGAATAACAGCAGCCATTTTTCAATATAATATCTTGTATCAACATAGTGATATTACGCGCTGAAAATGCATAAAAATGCTCCTTTTGGTTTCTACATAGACTCTATTTTCCGCGCTGGATAAGTGCAGCAGTTCGTAATTCTTTATTTTATTTTTCACACCATCCATTCATTCATGTCCAATTCATCTTCTCAGTCTGCCACAGTTCATATTGATGCATGCTCAGGGCTGTTTTGTAACAGGTAGTTTAATCACACCAGTCTTCAACATGTCAGTTTTGTCCATCTCTCTTCTAGCCCACTCTGCTTTTCATTAAGTCTGCATTACAGTGTGCTATTTCACCTCCAAACAAACACAGATCCCCTGGCTGCCACCACTGATTGGAAACTTGTAACTCCTGAATCCCTAATTCAAACAATCATATTTGGGTCAATTAAACTTTTAAATATTCATTTATTTTTTCATGAATATACTACATGAGTGGAATCTAAAGTCCAGTCTGTCATGAACACGTGGAAAGTAGAGCAGTCATCAGCATCCAAACAAAGCATTTTTTGAAATGAATGAACTCTTTTACAACTAGTGAGACGCTATTTTTTTTTTTTTAGGCAATAAAATGCTTTTTTTTCCTATTGTTTTGATGTTTTAGATTTAATTTTACACATTTGATTGTTTTTTGTTTTAAAATTTATCATAGCTTGGAAGAAAAATACAGACATTATTTAATTATTTCATAAATCAGTGAACTCCTCTCACAATGCCAGATTGCTGGATGATCGTATTGTCTTAAAATTTTTGTCGCTCCACCGACACAAATAGGAAGTGAGGGACTTTATGTGACTGTAAAGTCGTTCAGCCGGCCTCTGACAGAGAAAAGTTTGAAATGACATACACTTAGAGAAAAGGAAGTGAAGAAAAAGCCTATAAAACGGATAAAGTACAAGAAGCCCTCTGACAGCACAAACCTCCTCCAAGGCAGCTCAGTATTTACTTTTAAATACTTTGTTCTTTTTAAATGTGCTTTAAAAGTTTGTAGTGCAGTAGAAACAAACACAAAGTTCTGGATTTTGTTATTTGCCCTGCTGAAATCCATTACATACCAAGTATAATTATTGTTTTTATTTATAGTGTACACGTGTACCATTCATTTTTGATTGCTTAATACATTTGTTTAAATGTTGTTTAAAATTAATAAAAAGTAATAAAAAAAATATATCATAAAATTCGAAGAATTTTTATTCAAAAAAGTTATTCTTATTCAGGAACAATTGTCATGTATTTAAATGGTTAAATCCTGTTACTGTAAGGCACATAACAGTCATAATAAAATAACGTGATATTTAGACTCCCCATATGTCATCCCCATACATGTCGTTAATACAAACAATGGCAGTAAGGAAAATAATTTTAAATAACTCCATAAAGTATTATAATCACTTTGACTTTCAGATCAATCAATCAAAAGGTCAGATGTGACATGGTATTTTAAGTCCTTATACGAGACTTTCTATGTAGGAATCAGACTCTAGTTTATAAGGCTTCTATTCAATTTTCTAAAAGCTTAGCTTTTAAGACCTCTGGAATGTAAGCCAAATTTAAATGGATCCTTAAACAGATCCAGCTTTTTGAGCTATCATGTCATCAAAAAGAATAATGACACAAATGCACGCTATTTTATCATTTAGATTTTCAACATTTCTAATTTATTTAACACAGCTCTTGACTTCTTGACTTCTTTAAAACCAACAGTCTGCTGCTTTATTTTGATATCCAGTGGTCCCTCTTTATCACGGGAGTTATGTTCTAAAAATAACCCACAATAGGTGAAGTAGCTTTAGCTTTAAACTTTATTTTTTACAATTATTATAGATGTTTTAAGGCTGTAAAACCCCTCAATACATGATTTATACACTTTTATTAAAGATGATTATTAATAGAAATGAATAACAAAAACGTTCACAGTAGTTCGCAAGTACAAAATAATATGATGTAGGAAATGCTAGCTATGACATCTCAAACTTTGTATTTAAAGATGTTTTTGCAAAGCTAAATCAAGACTTAGGTATATATGAATCTGAAAAATCAGTTAATTAGCAAGCTAGCTAGCTCAGATAGCATGTTCCTACACTGCAAGAACTTCAATAATAAGTTAGTTGAAGAGAAAATGAAACTGCATTGCAATGAAAAGAGAATAAAGTCTTTTGTGCAGGAGAAATTTTAGCCTCATAAACTAAAAATACATTAAAATGAAACTAAGATATCGAGTGAAAAAGCATCAAAGGAGCTCTTGAAGACAGAAGTAAGCCACTTTTATTATACATGCGTTTCTTTCAAAGTCAATTTTAAAAATAAACAAATAAATCTTTTAAAGCCAGTGTGATGTTGTACAATCTTACTAGATGTAGATAGCTTGGCAAAACTGCCTACAGTGTTTTTTGAAAGCTTCTTCATTTCCCATTTGATGGTGAATCTGGTGGTGAAAGCCACCACGATTTTGGTGACCATTAAGTACGGGTGACTTACATTGGATGTTACATATGAAACAAATTAAATTAAATTAAAAAATTAGCAGGGGTGTGAAAGGGTACATATACACATTCTAAAATCATTAAAGTAATATATATATATATATATATATATATATATATATATATATATATATATATATATATATAATATATATATATATAAAAAAAAATAAAAAATATTATAAAAAAAAATAAAAAAATATTAAAATTTTTTAAAAAAAAAATATTTTATTTTATTTACAGTTGCCGACATACAAAATATTTTTTGTTAACATGCTGAAATGTAAAATACTGCCACTGTAATTTTATCACATTTTTTTAGCAATAAGATAATTCAGC